>CACRXP010000087.1:1447577-1501692 GCA_902702965.1 Spirometra erinaceieuropaei | reverse complement strand
ACTGTCCTAAAATAGAACAACATTGTTTTTATCCATGTAGTCTTCGCAAGTGGACACTTAACGGCACTGACAAAAATGTTGGACACAATTTTGGTTGTCGGCATGCCAGCCTGGACACTCTGAATTCCATCGTTGAAAGCATAATGTCGGCACGTATTTCAGATAGGATTTCAGCTCTAGACAGACAGCCTTGTTTACGTGCGTAAGTGTTTAAATTGTAGGTTGTTTTGATTTCTGCAGTTCTGAATGAATTGATATTACCGCGTGCGCAGGAGTCCTATTAAAGCAGGTTCAATTACATTGAGAGACGCGTAGTTGGCTTTTGTTGTTTTTGTTAGAGTAGGGCATGTTCAATTCCCTTTGAAGTCTGAATAGTTATCGCGTGCAGTTAATAGATCTAGACTTCACCAGGAAAGAAGATAAATGGAGTTGATTTGTGGACCTAGATGGTACGTTCGAGGTGTGGGTTTGACCGACAATGCGACAGGTCATTTAAATTGCCCCTACTGGTCACCATCATTATCATCAATGGCATCTGCATCCTCACCGTCCGCATTATTCAGTCACACCCAACTCTGTGTTTTGACCATGGCCAGGTTTTAGGCCAAGCGGGCTGAGCTACTGAGCATTTAGTTGACATCTCACACTGCAGGACTGAACGCACCACCATAAGGTCCACTCCGACTTTATGTCAGAATACAGTAGCATGTAACGTATAATTCTGTGTCGTCAAACAGTATATAAGCAAAAAAGTGACCATGCAAGTCGACACTTATTTTTATCAAGATGATTTTTTCTAAATACTAGTGCAATTAGCGCTGCAATGTCGGTTATCATAGAGCAGCATCTCACATTAACTGATGATAACTACTCTGACGACCGTGAGTGAGGAATTATTTCAGGCAACTGTTAATGATTCCGAGGCAAGTAGTGCTACTCGTTTTTCATACATATTTTCCCCTCATTTGAGATATTTACCGTCAATCAGTAGTTTGCAATGGATAAAGACGCCATACTTAATTTTTTATGCCCATCTAGGTAAAGCTTATTTTTACACCGTTAATATCAGAAGGTCTACTCTATTTAAATATGCAACATGGGTTTCTGCTTCTCCCTTATTATTTAATACTAATATTGTAGCCGGCGCACCCTGAGAAACAATGACTGAAGCTCTGAAATATGATCTAAATGACGAGTTTAGTATGCTGCTTATCAAGAGAATTTTTGATTCCAAGTGTGTTTCACGTAGCCCGGATTATTTTAAACTCAGATTGTTGTTGTCGTTGAGATTAGAGTTTCAAAGCTATTCTCAGAACAGCACGGGTTAAGGGGAATCGTGTATTTCTCTGCGCCACTAGCAAGGTTCCATACATCGCATATGGCCTTTTGCAGTAGAGATGGATCGTGTTGTATGCTCCATAGGCAGAATTATCAAACGGACAGATACGGTGTAATCTAAATGGACAGTACGCAGTTTCTGAATAGCTCATGCTGGAAAATTTTCGGAACTGATAAATACTCCAAGTGTGATAAAACTCGCGTCGTCCGGCGGGGCCTCGTAGCTCAGGTGGTTAGAGCGTTGGCTGTACTAAAGCCTTCCCCCTTACTGCGTGGGTTCGAATCCCACCGAGGCGCCGAGTTTTTCACAGTTGGGTCAATATGAATTATTCAAAATCTGCCAAAATATCAATGAAATACTCCTTATTTTACTAGAGGGTTTAAAATGGATTTATTATACTTTATGATGTGTGCAGGAGAGGACTCTTATATGCGCATAAAATATACTTGATTTTTAATGGGTTTCAAAGGTCAATGAAAAAATTTCATTGCTGATACCTTCATGCCGCTAGCGATTGCAATATATACAGGTGGCTGGGATGACAGGCATCTAATTAACTTCATAAGGATACATTTGCTTGGAGCCTGGTATTCATCTGGTGGATTATGAATCGAGTATTTAGAAAGTCCTGGTTAGGCAGCCAGTTTACTATATCCGGTCTACTAAATTCCAGACATTGATATAGACTGCGCGGGTGACTTGACCCAAATGTGATTAACCTCACGGCTTCCAGTGGGACCTCGTTGCTCAGATGATTGGGGCGCTCGCTGTACTCAAACCTTCCCCTTGACGTCATGGTTTTGAATATCACAGAGGTCGCCGTATTTTTCACAATTCGGTCGAAATGAATCATTTTACTAAAATCGAGTAAGATATATTTGTTTGTAATATGCAATTATTAAAGGCTACGGCCTTTTTGATGATAATCAACCACCAAATTAGAACTTTAATGGTCCGCATGGGTTGCGATACTGCATTGTGTGGTGGAAAGCGATTACTTCTAACTACGGATGCGCTTCAAATATACAGTGCGTAACCGATCTCATAAAATGTTGGCCAAATTTCTGAAATGGATTTCGATTAGAAAGGATTACTTGGGTAGGGTTTTAATATTGATTAGCATTCAGCATAATCCCGTAACAATTCGGACTCACTAGAATATCGGCTTTAGGATGCACTCCTTTTTGACCATCTGCAGAAACCGCACTCGGTAGCAAATGATTAATTAATTTGCATGCATATTTCCTGTCGAATTTTGATAGTCTTATTAATTCAAATATATTATATAGGAAACATGCACAAAATATGCTTCCTTTTACTCGAGTGGTAGCAAATCACATTGTCTTTATATTTGATATGCGATGAAAGTGTATATTCAGGTTTTTAAAAAGTTTCTAATTATGATATTTTTAAGACCGTTTGATGTCCATGCACACAGGACCGTATATGTCCGTTTAACAATGCTCCTTACTAAATATCCAACACAGTTCGGATATATTGCGAAGTGTTATGAACTCTATGTGGTGTCTTATTATAGTCTTAGACCAGTATATGATTTTCTTTACGCAGAAAGCATGCACCTTGTAGAGTGAGATCGCTAAACGCTGATGCAATGACAGATCAGGCTCAAAATTACGCGATGGTCGGGAAACGGTTTTAAAACCTAAATATACACGTTCTTCAAACGTAAACTAAAGAGCAATTATGATTTTCTACCACGCGAAAAAAAGAAAGCATATTTTGTGCATGTTTCATATGCGATATATTTGAATTTAAGAGACTATCGAAGATCCATAGGAAAAATTTATGCCAATTAAGTAGTCGTTGTTTACCCAATGCGGTATCCGGAAGAGGTCAAAAAGAAGGGCATTCAAAAGCCGACATTCTGATGAGTCCGAAATACTATGGAATAATGCTGCATGCTAATTAATACCACAACCCCACCTAAGTAATCCTTCCTAATCGAAAACTCTTTCCAGAATTTTGGCCAAAATTTTATGAGATCCGTCACGCACTGCAGATGTATTGGAAGACGGGCGTCACATTAAACTCAACTAGGGCATATTCAGGTGGCTGGGATGACAGGCATCTAATTAACTTCATAAGGATACATTTGCTTGGAGCCTGGTATTCATCTTCTCAGTTTGCGGCAATGCACAGCATATCGTGCGATGCCCGTGCTCAACAAGTTTTCTAAAATTGGACTGATGCCGTGCGCGCCAATTGGGTAGCGATTTTATTCTGACCGTTTCGGCAGCTGCAGTGGACTCATATGACTTCGAAGAGTATTCGGGTTTCAAATTGACTACTATCGAGCCTTCTGCATCTCTACCTGAAAGGATGAATTATTGTGGTTGTATAGGAAATTGTTTTGCGGAATCAGAGGGTATTGCATACTGACGAGAAGAAATTGTGCCAAGAATCATGTGGATCCATGGTGATCAGATTCTGCGCAACCGAGGTCTAAGTGATGGCCGTGATTAGGTGACACATAAAATTCATTTAGAATTCTCGAGGCTCGGCAGTTATAAGAAAGATCTGATCCACTCTCCCAAGTCCCTGTGCACACCCTGCAGGTAATTCGTGTGTTCGAAGTGAGAACTTTAGAAGCTGTGCGGTGAATACACGTCAAAACAGGACCAGCAACAACGTAAGACTCGCACCGTCAGCCACAGGAACCATCCTACTTATCTGCGCTTGTATATATCGCAATCTAACTAACAGACTTCATGATTTCATTTCCTGCCTTTTATTGGGTGACTGAATGTGTGTTTGCGGTCTTGGCGCAGGGCACTGTCGCACCGGTTGCTGACGTCTTCTGTCAAGCACACATTGCGTATATTGTGATTGATACCGCTCTCGCAGCTTCAACGCCAGATGATATCGCAATGTTTGTGCAGTCAGTTTAGCGATGTGCAATGTCAAAGTCAGATTTACAATGTCATTTTTCTTTTTCTATCTGAAAAAAACATGCATCTGTTGTGGACATTCTGCCGCAGATTTGACATTTCTTACCCAGTGTGATTTCTGTAGGAGGTCAAAAATAATTGCATTCAAAAGCCGACATCCTGGTGAGTTTGAAATACTTTGGAATAATGCTGCATGCTAATTGATATCACAACCCCGCCTAAGTAATCCTTCCTAATCGAAAACTCATTTCAGAATTTTGGTTAAAATTTCACGAGCTACGTCACGCACCGTAGATGTATTGGAAAACGGGTGTCACATTAAACTTAATTAGGGCATATTCGTTTGGAATACGTAACGATTTAAGATTACCCCTTTTTATGGTGATCAACCACCTAATTAGCATTTTCTAAAGTGTCCTCCGTTTGCGGCAATGCGATGCCCATGCTCAGCAGGTTTTCTAAAATTGGACGCGC
Organism: Spirometra erinaceieuropaei; assembly: GCA_902702965.1. Lineage (NCBI taxonomy): Eukaryota > Metazoa > Platyhelminthes > Cestoda > Diphyllobothriidea > Diphyllobothriidae > Spirometra > Spirometra erinaceieuropaei. The sequence continues at coordinate 1,496,970 of CACRXP010000087.1, read as the reverse complement.
CAATTGGGTAGTGATTTTATTCTGACCGTTTTGGGAGTTGCAATGAACTCATATGACCTCGACAAGTATTCGGGCTTCATAATGACTACAATCGCATCTTTCGCTACTCTCCCTGAAATGACGAATTATCGCAGTTGTATAGAAGCATGGTTCTGCAGAATCAGAGGGTATTGCATACTGGCGAGAAGAAATTGTGCCAAGAATCATGTGGATCCATGGTGATCAGATTCTGCGCAACCGAGGTCTAAGTGATGGCCGTGATTAGGCGACACAGGGGGCATTCATTGAGAATTCTCGAGGATCAGCTGGTACTTGGGCGATCTGATCCACTCTCCCAAGCCCCTTTGCACACCCTGTAGGCAATTCTTGAGCTCGTGGAACAAGACGAGCAATCAGAACGCCAGCCACAATTGCCGACACCCCCGTACTTCTCTGTGCTTGTGTATAGCGGAATCTAACCAAGAAATTTCATGATGCGAAAACGCACCGATTGCTGACGTCTGCTGTCAAGCACACGCCGCGCAGATTGTGATTGATGACGCCGTCGCAGCTTCAACGCCAGATGGTATCGCTATGTTTTTGCTGTCCGTTTGGCGATTTACAGATTTATATCACATTTCCTTCTTCTATCTGAAAAAAAACTTGCGCCTGTTGTAGACATTCTGCCGCATAATTTGACATCATCTTTGAGGGATATGTAAAATGGCATTTGACTATCTTCACTAATGACGCGACAGAGCACTAGCAGCAGGCAAGTATCGGGTGCACCTGATTAATAATAGATGATAATGGCTCATTAAACCCTCCCGCACCAGTAGCGAGTGAATTCATGTAGACGAAAAGAAGTGGGCTAATGTCTTCTGTGAACTAGATCGCCCAATCTGGGCGAGAGTGTTAGAAGGCTTTTCGGATAATGAAATAGGTCGCAGTGCTGAATCAATCTATGCTGAATTAAAAAGATCTAAGGATCAGATTGAGCATGTATGCGGCGTCAAATCGAGGAAAGATTAGAATGGAAGGTTTATCTGCCGTAGTCATTGCTTACTTTAACCTCGCAGTGAATCCTCGGCGTCTTATATGCCTTTGTTTTGAGAACGGGTATCTCAAGTTGCTTTATCGCCGCCATGCCTCCGGTCATTCCTTCACATCGAATCCTCTTCTCCTGTTACTATCCAGTCCATATTTACACTGCTTCATACTACTGCCGAATTCCTAATTTCATTTCTCTGTTTAATTTCAGACAAATAATGCTAATATGCATTTTCTAGACGACACGCAGCAATTCAAAGGCAGCCAATCGCAGAAAAAAAAGATTAAGCTAATTTTATTAGATGAGCTGATCTAGTTGTCTTTGTAGCTGTTTAAGGAGTATTTTCAGATCTTTTTTTTGTTGTCTGGCGCTCACCCGAAATAGAGACAAAATGTAGAAAATTAAAATAGCAATCTATGTTAAGCGGCGAAGAATAATGAGCCGTAATTTCATGGTTGGCATCTTGTATGACTACCTTCAACACCGGCAAATTGACTAAATTCGGCAGGCCTCTGATTGGTCGTGTCTCGTGGATTCTTCAGTCGTTGTGTCCTGTTTTGAAGGGCACGTCGGCAAGCAGGTGTATTCTCGTTTTCCGACACTTTGCATGTCTGCGGGCACTCATTCTAGACTTAGCCGGAGGGCGGGGTTTAATTGTCAGAACAGTTCCGAGAACAATTATTTTACTTGCTCTTGGCCGCTGCTATGTTTCCTTTCTCAATCTCAGGGCAAGCGGATGTGTCATTTAGCGGAGTTGGCTGACTGTAGGTGTTCTCGATTTTGGGACTGGTGTCACTACCAGAGAGCACACAGGGAACTCCGAGAGACCTACTATTGAGCCGAACCCCTCGTAGCTGCGCCATTCAGCGGCAGAATATCGGCGAAACACGCGTGTATGGGCTTTTGGCTAGTACCTGTGCTGTCAACTATAGTTTATAGTGCTATGTCCGTTCTCAGCCACCCACAGTGACGACTCCGACTTAGTCTCAGCAGGTGTTCATTTGGTTGTGACAGTGCCTTTGAACTGTTATCCAAGGGCGAGTCGTGAAAGCCGGACAGACTGTGATGGCGTACGCCCGCGCCCGCGCTAGTAATCTCCTGTTAACCCGTCAGCACTTTCACCTGCACATCATCTGCCTGTAGACTTGGCAGTCAGTGGGTTTTTTCGACCGGTTAAGTTTTGTTCTGTTGATGTTTTTTCTGTCTCACCACCAGGGACTCGCTTCTGCAATGTGCAGGAAAGACGTCGCATCTGTCGTTGTCGTACCCGATGAATTTAAGTTTGGATACGGTCTGGTGACCTTCCCGTTTTGCTATATTCTAGTAAGGTACGTTTCTCTGCGTTCTTATTCAAACTCTTTTGTAATACGGACGGAGTGCTAGTTCGCGTGTCAAACAGAGCTTAATACCTGTCGCAAGCATTCACAAGGTACCCGCAGATGTTCGTTAACTATCCGGGAAATGGCCTCCGACAGAGCATGTAACCCAGAAATTCGTAGTCTGTCACTAAGATCATCAAAAAATTGAATATTTAATTTTCGTATTAATGGACCTGTTTTCGTAGATTTTGGTGCCAGTCAGACACTGGTGGCTAATGTTATGTATAAATATTGCTGGTGGCGGTTTCTTGACTGGTGCGTGTAGCAGTGATAACAGTGGTGTGGTAATAGTAGCGATAGTAGTGGTGGTAGTAGTAGTATTAGTAGTAGTAGTAGTAGTGATTCCACGTAAATATGTCGTAGGCACAGCGAGCTCTGGGCAATCCGGCTTTTCTTCTAGGTTAGTTATTTTGGGATCTTCAGCACTTTCCTTCCTACAGACCCCTCAGTGTTGGGCATAATCCTGCAACACGTGCAGATTCGGGTTTGAGGGAGGAGAACGACTCCAATTACAAACTCTCTTTCTTATCAAAAACCCTTACTGGCGGTTGTTTAATTTAACATTTTCGTCTGTGTTCCGTAAAATTTACCACAGCAGCAGCCGCCACCTTTCGTTCAAATCTTCTGGGCTGTTAACTTTCCCTCCGATATATCGCCTTCGGCCTACAAAGCAGTTCACGAACTACATATATACAGTAGGTATGTCAACTCATGAAATGTTAACCGATATTTTGAAATGCGTTTTTGACTCGAAAAGGTTACTTAAGTAGGGCTGTAATACCCGGGGTCGGTAACGTAATTCCGTACTAATTTAGCTAGTCCAAGATGTCAGTTTTGGATGAGCTTCTTTTTGGTCGCCTGCAGAAACTACAATTTGTAAAAAAAGAATACCTTAGTTGCATGATTTTTTATTGATTTCTCATGCCCTTAGAACTTTAAATATATTCCTTAAAAATATGCATAAAATTTGAAATCTTGCACTAATTTTATACAAACTTACGTCTGCTTTAAATTTTGCATTTTGAGGGAAGGATGGAATTAGAGTTGAAAAGCCCTTTTCAATTTTCGAATAATTTTTAACCCCACCTGCCGTTGCAGTGGCATTCAGGGCTTCTAAACTTCAAAGTGCATATATTCCGTATACGGAAATTCATCCATTTCTATACGATATTAAGGGGGTGACCCTGTTAGGTTTATACAATTTTGCAGTGAATTTTCGACATAGTGTAAACTTTACAACCAATATTGGTAAATGCAGAGACGATATTTTATAAACAGGCACTTTATAATCTTAAAAAACCGCATAATAAGAAACGTTTTTAAAACTGAATTTTGTCCTTCTTTCGTGTAAAAATTAAAAGCAAAATTAATTTTTCACCAAACAAGTAAAAAAACGCATAATTAGGTATTTTTACTATGAGATATATTTGAATTTACAAGGACTTCGAAAGTAAATGGGAAAAATTCGGGATACTTTATTAGTCATTTTTTACAGTGTAGTTTTTCTGGCGGCCATAATGAAGTCAATCATAAGCTTGCATCCTGAAGCAAGTGAATTATCATGGAATTATACAGCATAGTGCTTAATAATACAACCATACTTACAGTACGTGACATATCTCATCTAACGGAAACTGATTAGAGAATTTTTGGACACCTTAAACGTGGCGCACTTTGTTCGCATACCCACATCCTTCAATGCAATTTCCTTTTCTTGTTTAAAAATTGTGTTTCCTAAGTAAATCTAGTAAAATCTCAGTAAATTTTAATGGAAATAGACGTTGAAATATATTCGCTTAATTTTCTATGCTAATACATGCCCTAGACTCCAGTTACGCAACTGAACGACTTTTTCATTGAAAGGATAGTATTTTACCCGCAAGAGTTTTAATAAACAGATTTAGCGGGACTAAAAATTTTATTTCATGTCTGATCTTGACCATGGTTATCAACCTCCTAAAAAATGGTTATTTTAAGAAAACCGGATATTTTGTAAATTTTTTTATGTTTGAATTAGCAGATCTGTGCGATTTGGTGCCCTTAAGGGCAATAATAATGCAGATGGGAATTTCTTCGTTTGAGTGGGCTGACATTCTTTTGCCGTTTGCACAATTCTAGCTGATGTCACATAGATGACCCCCCGGAATGGTCATTTCCAGCTTTAAACATATGACACACTAAGTTTCTTGTATTTTAGTTTCTGTGCATATCGTATTTAGAAATAGAACGCGCAAAGCATTTTTAGTTTTATCAAAATATCAATGTTTGTATAGGCGCTCTGCCGTGCATTCATAATCGAAGAACGGAGTCTAAAAGCGAGAACAAATAGTGGAAATGACCTCAATGTCTAAAGAGGGGCATATTCTTGTGTTAACGGTAGAAAAATATTAGTATTGCTTAGGAATGTGAAAGAAACCGTCAAAGGTGTCAAATTTTTGCTTGGCCTCGCAGTGCAAAAATGCAAAGTACACAGAGATCCGTCGACGGAGTGCAGTATTAAAACACTTCCTAAACAGGCAACTTATTAAGGAAAGTTTTAACATTGATCCAAGGCATATTCGTGGGTGACGTTCGTTGTGGACAGCCAATTTTCTCAAAAATGAAGTTTGCTGTTTGAATGAGTCTTCATTTGTGACCCGAACGACCATCTTCGTGAAAAGGAGCGCCTTTACACTCAGTAATTCGGTAAATGTCCTCATAAACAATCTTATTTAAAATTTCATAACATAGAGGTAATTCAGAATCTGTCCTTATGGGCGATCGGGTAAAAACACTGAAAATCATGAGGTATTCAGCAACATTTCGAGGCCGATCTGAAACTCAACGTAGTCAAAAACGAAAGAACAGTATAAATTAATTTAACGAAAGAAATATTCTCTCTATAAACGGAAAATGGTATGTTTACAATGACGCCTGCCAGTTCTTTTTAAATTTATTAGGCACCAACCGGCCTCATGCCATGTCATTTTATGAAAAAGCTTGATCCTATGACGTTCCCAACGGCGAAATCAAGCAAAATCCAGCTTCTCTTCTAAAACCCCTTTTCATTTAACGTTAAATCGCTAATTCAATTATAAAACACTGGTAAATTGTTTTGGAATCCACACCCATAATGTAAGCAGTTGAAAAACCGTCATATATGAAGTCGCACTACTTATTAAACGATATTTAGATGTAAACTTCACTAAGACGCTGTTATTAGACGTGGTTTTATGTCTATGTTCATATTTACTACGTGTTTGTTATGAGAATAAATTATATGCATCTAACAACGAGATTTACTTAATTAAAGGCATTTCGTATGCTTTCGGGATATTGCGCTTTTAAAAATAGACATTTATAAACAACGCAACACTGCCGATAATATTTTTTATGTTTTTAATTCTTTTAACCTTGTACTTAATTAAGATAGGCTTTGTCTCATGAGATGGTGTCGGTATGCGAGTGATTGGCAATCTTTCCTAACTTTCGGCACATTTCATGAGTTAGGTGACGCATTGTAAGTAATGTTTTCGAGTCGAAAACGTATTCCAGAATTTCGATTAAAATTCCATGAGTAAACATATTTACTGTACCTTACCCTCCTAAAGTTCTCGCTCGTCTTTTTTGTGTTTCCAACTTCGTTGAATGGATTTATGCGCAAAACACCGCTTACGGGAAGCCAAAAATGCATTTACAATGGGAATAATATCCCTTTAAACCCACTACGATCCTTTTTTGACTGCCCTACCTAGGTTGCCTGATATGCCAGTCCTGGTTTATAGTTGAGTCAAAAGCTATACTTGGAAGGGCATATTTCTTTGTATAGTTTCGCATTCACAAGAATAATCATACGCTGAAGTCTCTCTTTGTCATTTTTTATTAGACAATCATTCGGACTTAATGAGGTGCCTCCGCTAAAACTGGCTATGTGAGCAGTTTCTATCCTCGACTCCTATCCAGCAGGTTTCTGTCGCCCTGTTGAAGAAAATAACAAACGGGCGCTGCACCTTGTCTGACGCAAATGCGAAAAAGGTGAGTTGAGGAAGCACTGGTCGGCTTCAGTAAGGGTGTGCGAGGAAAAACAATTACGATTCATCGGGGTGATAATAATAGCGATGCTGATGGTGGTAGTAGCGGCTGTAGCAATAATAGTAGACCCAGCCTTTGAATGGCCATGGCTCAGGCAAAAACAGCGTTGCGTCTGCAAAGTCTTGATGGCCCTCGCAGCCTGATGAGCTTTTGCAGTTCTGCGGTCCATGGTTCTCTGCCGGTAGATGCGCTTGCTCTCCCGCTGGGTCGCAAATATATCTAGTCGTCCTCGTCATCCTTTTGACCGTTGTGGTGCTGCTTTTGTTGGCTGAAATTCTGGTCGAGTGTTTGTTTTGGGCCACGGGATGTGATGGTGCGCCGAGGTGCGGGTCCGGCCGTGCCAGTCACCTGCGCACTCCCTCGTCTCCGGTCTATTTGACTCTGTCTTGACGCTAGGATCATGTGAGGAAGGGGAGCGAGTAAGGCAGATTCTGCGTAAGTCTACTCTTTCTATAAACTGGTTCACACACATGTCACCATGTCTGCTTTATCATGCTGTGGAGCACACGGTGGGCGTAATCGTGTACGTCGATCGAACTGTCAGTAGTGGTAGTAGTAGTAGTAGTAGTAGTAGTAGTAGTAGTAGTAGTAGTAGCAGTAGTAGTACTAGTAGTAGTAGTAGTAGTAGTAGTAGTAGTAGTAGTAGTAGTAGTAGTAGTAGTAGCGAATGTCACTCTCATTAGCAGCAGTCATCGCAGCAATATTATTATCGCCCACCGTATTATTATCACATCCGTACTGTGAGAGCAGTATTGCAACATTGGTAGTAATTATGGCAACTGTTTCATGGCAGTAGATTGCTAGGACCTATTTTAGTTTTCTAGCCCTTGAAGATAGAATGTTTGAATCCTATCCCAGTCGGTTGTTTGGACACACCGCCAGGTTAAGAAGAGGTACGACCACTCGGCTGCGAACACCTCCAGCCTTCTTGACTATATTTTTTCACCGAGTCCAGGTGGGGGAGGAGAAGAGAATGCAGTAAATGCAAGTTTACTCCCACTATAAAATGACCCAAGCGCATGTCACCGTCCCTGCCTCATCTTTCTGCGGAACACATAGTGGACACCGTCAGCACGACAGTCGAACTGCTAACGTCCAAAGGATAGTATAAATTTGATTTTGAGATATTGCCGACGTAGACCATTATTAAATATGAATAAGGCGCTCAGTTACTGGAGGGTGTTTCCAAAGACCTCAGAAACTCCACTCTTTCGTACTAAGGAGTGGCTGCTAATGTTAATGGTGAGGTGTACTTTGGTGGCGCATTGAATCTTCAGCGTAAGTTAGTGTTTCAACTGTTAAAGTTGTCATTTAGTATTATTTTAACTCGCACGTTGTCATATCAGTAGATGTGCTAACTCATGAAATGTCAATCAACATTTCGAAATGCGTTTTCGTTTCGAAAAGATAAATTAGGTAGCGTTATAAAACTCATCAGGAATCAGCATAAAATATAATGATCCAGTTACATCAGGGTGTCGGCTTTCGAACGAACTTATTGTCGGCTGCATTAAAAAGATCTATACTCAGCAAAAAATGACCGCTTACGTAGCATGCAATTTTCTCGTTGATTTTCGATGCCCTTGAAAATTCAATAAAATTTCATGTAAAACATGCAAAAATATATTCATTCTATTACTTATTCGTAGAAAATCACGTCTTCTTCCAATTTTATGCTCAAAAGAAGAGCATAATTTGGTTAAAAAACTTTTCTAATTCCCGAATAATTTTGAACCAGACCTGCTGTTACACTTGCATTCAGGGTTTCAAAACTACAAGCTGTATATTTTCCGTGTGCGGAAAACCATGCATTTCTTTACGGTGTTAAGAGGAGACCATATGAGGTTCATCAAATTAAGCAGTGGATATGAGCAATATTGTTAACTTTACAATCCACATTCGTAAATGCAGATACATGATGTTTCATGAACGGCCATTTAATGGTATTGAAAAATCTCACAATTAGAAACTTTTTTAAAACTGAATTATACTCTTTTTTGAGTATGAAATTGGAAGAAGACGTGCTTTTCTACCGAATAAGTAACAGAATGAATATTTTTATGCATGTTTTCTATGAAATATAATTGAATTTTCAAGGGCATCGAAAATCAATGAGAAAATTGCATGCTACTTAAGTAGTCCTTTTTTGCAGAGTATAGATCTTTTATGTAGCCGAAAACACGTTCTTTCGAAAACCGACACCTTGAGGTAACTGGATCATTATAGAATTATGCTGAATCATGACAAGTTTTATAACGCTACCTAATTTATCTTTTCGAAACGAGAACGCATTTCGAAATTTTGGTCGACATTTCATAAGTTAGCACATCTACTTTAGATCGTTTTAAAGCAAGACAGTGACGCAAGACACCACCTGTGGCACAATTGGCAGTCATTTTTACTGTCCGACGGTAAACCCGGGCTGACCCACTATGATGATGGTATCTGCTCCACGCATAGAGGGCCACGTTGTTCTGATTTCCGAAAAAAACAACAACTACTGCATGTGTGACCGTATGTAAGCAGATAACGTAATTTCTCCGTCGCATCAGGCTTAATTTGCAGGTGCAGGAAATTTTTTCCTAAGACCCAACTACAACTTCTTTTGGTTGACTGGATCCAATTAGTTTCCTTGGCAATTATTCATATTAAATTCGGTTCCTGGAATAGCTTTGCGTAGGGCACTTCCTTAAATCTCCTTTCTACAGAGAGAAACGTTTGCTTTTAAAAGCTCCATTGAGTCGCATTATTTTCAATCATTATTCCAGTTTCTGGTTTTATTTGTGACTAGGGAGCGTCGGTAATTTGTTGCATTTTTGGCAGCCTTGCATCGACTTCTAACGTGCGTAAAAGTGAAGCAAGGACATAACGGAATTGCGCAGCTTGCTGACTGAGCGACAGAGGGGTAGCCTTACGTCCCGAACAGCCTGTTGGGCTTTTATGACGCTTATCCTAAGACCGACTTAGTTTTACTTGAATAGGTGTCAATATAAGCGAAGAGACGAGTCCCAGGAAGCAGTCTTGAAGAAGAGGACACGATCGCCGAGACAAGAGCTTGATTAGCCTGACGTTTCGGATTCCTGCCCGAATCCATCATCAGAGACATAAGCAGATAGGGGTGGTTCATGCACATGCGGCTGCAGTATTTATAGGATACAGTAATCATGCTACCGCATACCTATGAATATTCACGGCTCCCTCCCCTTAATCAAGGACCGTTGCACGTCGCGTGATGGTCGAAATTCGCGTCGTTAATTGCTGCAATTTCATCATGTGCGTTGGATGTTGGTGTGATGATTGCTCGACCATCTGACGCGCTGACCCGAATGTTGGGAGGAGTGTTCACCTGTGCGCTCCCCGTGTGGCCATTTACTCCGCCTAGGTGAAGTCTTGGCACGCTGTATTGAATGGGAAGATCATTGCACTTGTTAATGGCCTGGAGGCCAGTAAACCACGACTCAAGCAGCTCCCGGCTCACGCGGTTGTCACCTCATGCAAGAATTTCGATCTCGTCAAATTTGAATGTGTGGCCGGAACCCGTCGAACGAGCCGCAACTTGAGAGCTGGCGTCATTTCTCCGAACCGCCGCAGCGTGTTCGGCCTTTCGCGTTTGGAGTTGTCGTCCGGTTTCTCCGACGTAGTTGCTTTGTCCGCAACTGCACCAGATCCGATAAACGACTCCAGACGTTTCTTGCCGTGGCAGTGGGTTGAATAGGTGTGTGAATGAATAAAAAGTGCCCGAAACGAGCTGTTCTCCCAGGCATGACTGCTTTAGTATTATGCAAAGTTCCGAGCTTGTCAAATCGGCGAATCTCTCGTTATCAAAATAAGTCCTGTTGAGCTGCATTTAGTTCCACCGAATGTTCTCATCACATTAGAACTGGACGGAAACTGACATCTCGCATCTCCTTTCCGACATTCTTGTGAGTCGGTGCGCAAGTGCGTTAGTGCGAAGTAGTGTTTCTAGAAAAGTCGCCAGCAGTTCAAAAACGTTCACTCCCTGTTTAACGGGCAGGACAACCTGTCCGTTGCTTGGCGGTTAAAACGTTGGACTTTTAACCAACAGGTCGCAGGATGGGGCCTCAGGTTTTGCACACCTTTGAGTCGGGTACGGCTGGCTGACGACGATTAACAGGTCGGAAATGACCATTTTGGTCTTCTCTGTCTTTGTCGAAAGTGCCATCCAGACGAGCTTATGTCCGCGCTTTCTTCCTGTTAACTGAAATTCTGCGGCCAACTAGTCAAAAATATCAGATGGCTATACCTTCTTTACATCATCAATGCTATCGAACACCAAAGCCAACTTACCAAGTGATGCAAGTGCCGTTTTGATGTGTAGTAGGTCATGTTCTCTGTAAAAAGGAGTCCGCAGTACATACCTTAGTTGAAACGACATGGCCTGGAGACAGCGAGCCTCAAAGTGACTCTGGATGATGAAACTTGAAAAGGCATCGCAGTTTTCTAATTTTGGAAGCTGCAAATGCTTACATCATGGAAACTGCAAATGCTTACATCATGGGGACAAGATGAAAACTGCAGATTCGCCTACAGCATCGGATACGGAGGTCACCGAGGTTAGGCTCCAACCCTTAACACTTTAAGCACATCGGAAAAACTGACCACACATTTAATTCCTAAGAAGCTAGTGTCCCGACCTAAGGCGGGTCCAGGAACGACGCCTGATGTAAGCGTTCTTTTCAGATGTTAGTTCTTAAAACAGGTACGCAAACCTCCGCGGGCTACATTATATATTCTTATGTGCGGAGAAGAGCTGGCCGTAGTTAGCCTATCGAGCTCAACGGGAGACTCGGAATTGTTTAACTAGCCCCAAGGGAAAGGAAATAAATTATAAGATTGAAAAACTCTCGCACAAATCATAATCCCCTACGTCATATGAAAGCTTAGCAACATGGGTGGTCTTGAAATCTGGAGGCAACAGAGGCATAGAAGACCCACCAGCGCGAGATCAACTAGCTGGACAAATCCCTCGGATTTCTAATCAATTTTTCTTCAAACCTTCTAGCATCGGTAGCTTACCGAGGCTTTCGAGATATCATCGTTTTAATGAACATATTTCATCGAAACATCCTTTTCCACAAACTAACTGGCATGCATTTGTGAGAAAAATGCCAAATACCAAGCCAGTAGCCCTAAGAAACTGGACGCTGATGGACAATCCTAGGTTCACATGAAAATTTTGGACAATCGCCCTTCATGAAAGTGTCCCGAAACAAAACACCTTATTCTAAAAAGCATTGATTTTAGCGAACATTAATCTCCTGTAAGAAACAAGTAAGAAAACATTTTGATACTTTTTCCAAAGAAAAATCACTAGCCTTCTAAAAAGTAAAAAGTAACTAAGAGCACGCACGCCCCTTAAACAGGGTGTATCGCATCTCAAGAAACGTTTGCTCAAACCTGGCATTCTTAGATGTTCTCGTATCCTGCACAGATTGTGGTGTCTTAAGGATCAATGTGTTAAGCAAAGCAACAAATATGGAACAAGTTGGGGACTGTACAGATCCTATAAATGACTCCAGAGGCTTCTCGCAGTGACAGTGGGTCTTTCTGTCTCATCGTCTGACGCCGGGTGTTTTTTCTATGATCTGTGTGCAACTCCAACCGCAAGCGATGCGAGAACGTGGCCGACAGCTTCAGAAACGTTCGTGACGTACGAACACGCTTGCCAAATTTCTGATTCCGTACGATTTGGCCTTTTTGTCCTGTTTTTGTTTGCAGTAGTAGAAGAAGTTGCGTAGGTAGCCCTTGGCTTTGAAGACGCGTCGAAGGTATTGTATTTCAGCAATCTTATTTAATGGTTGCTACCTTCTCGCATTACTTGCTGGTTGAGTTGCCCACAGACTGAGGCAACCATCACGCGTCAGCCGGTGAGACAGAAAGACCCACTGTCCTGGCAAAAATTGTCTGGAGTCGTTTAAATAATCTGGTGCACTTGGGGACAGAGAAAGCGCGTCGGAGAGACTGGAAGACTGATCTGAACGCGAATGGCCGAACACGCGGCAGCTGTGTGAAGAAATGGTGCTACCTCTCAAACTGCATCTCGTTTGACGAGATCCGGCCACACATTAAAATTCGACAAGGCTGATGTTCTCGTTAGAGGTGACACTCGTGTCATTCGCGAGATACTTGACTCATGGTTCACTGGCTCTCAGTTTAGCAGCAAGTGCAATGACCTTGACCTTCCATATTCGGTTTTAGACCTAACCTAAGCGGATTTATTGGCAATGCGAGAAGCCCACAAGTGAACACTATTCCCAAAGCCAGGGTCAGTGGGCCAGATAAGTGACTAGTCATCACACCAACAGCCAATAAACGTGATTCAATTTCAGCAATTTACGACTCGAATGTTGTCCAATGAACAATCCTCACACCAAGTGCAACAATCTCTGATGAAGGGGGGAGACGTGGATATTCATAGGTATGCCGTAGTATGTTGACTGCATCATACAAGTGATGCGGCCTGTTGTGCATGAACTATCACAACCTTATTTTGTCTCCGATGGTAGATTCGAGCAGGACTTCAAAGCGTCAAGCGAATAAACCTCTGAGTTCGGCAACCAACCGCCTCATGGAGTTCGTCTCTTTGGTTCTATTACTGCCTTGAATGAATTATTGTCCGAACGTTTGGAGTTTGTTAGATGCCATGCCATCTCCATCACCCTTATTAGTTATCAAAATTTAGAAAGAAATACCAAAGCCACTAATTTCGCAGTCTGCACTGTGTCAAAGCCCATGAAGCAGTTCCACCTAGGTTCTAAAACTGTGACTCTGGAAATCGCTGTACACTATTGAAGCCAGTCAACCGGAGTATGCGTTATAGATCAAGGCTTAATTCCCATAGCGGCTCCCGTCCGAACGCTGATTAGAAGAAATTTGATTCACTTAACTTATAACGGGAAGACAATTCAGCCCAAGACCACCGCTACAGCATTGGGTCTTCTCAGTTTCCACGTAAACCTCAACAATTTCTATGCTTTTTGCCTCCTCAGTTAATGTCGGCTTTTGTTCGGAACACAAAGTGATGGTGACATCAGAGATCCCTTGTGGTGGTGATGGTGAACAACATTCAAAAATCTTGTGACCTTTACCGAAAGGCCCAAGGCAATGTCGAAAATCTTTGATCTTTTTTCCAAACGAAGTTAGTACTTCGGCAGGAAGCTTCTTCTTCGGGATAAGTCATCAATCACGGTATACCGTTATAGCAGGAAACACTTCCCGTCGCGTGTGTTGAGCCTACTAGCGAGAAAAACTAGCTTGTTATGTGTGGAGTTTCGCTTTTCAGCGACGCCCACTGTGGACTTATTTGTCTTCTATTTAAAAAAACTGAAAAAAACTGAAACATGCATGCGCTGACGGTCTTCTTATATGTTGCATGTTATCGACTGAAGTATTTGAAATTTTGAAAATTAACCCGAAGGACTAAAGACACACAGTCGTTTGAAAAGCAAACTGATTTTGCAAGATACATTTCGGCAGAAACTGTTTCAGGCCGCAGATAAGCGGTCAAAAAAAACTAAATAAAATGTGAACGTGTACATGGCTTCCAAAAAAGCGTCTAAACTGTAGAAAATAGTGTTCATACAATTATTCTTCTCAAGAAGTGGACATAAATCTATATCTTTTATTATATGGTGACTTCAATTGTATCCATTTTACCATCAATCTCTACAAAATACATTGTTTCAGTCAATTATCGGGAATTATTGGAAAAAGTTACTTTCTTTTCACTAGAGTTTTATGCTAGACCCCTGTAAGGGCAAATATTTTCGCCCAAATATCAGCCCGTTATGGGCAGTCCTAACCCGTAATTACGTTTCATATTTTTCGAAACAAAATAGGGGGGCCAACTTATGAAGTTCCCTAGCAAAAACCTTGGTGAGTAGAACGACGTACATGGGTTGCTGTCACTTTTGTTTATCTGACAAACGTGGAGCAAAGACGACTTGTTCCGGAGAAGAAGCTTTTTTTAAGTCTGCTTAATCGAATAAAAACGGAACAGTTTTAGACAAGGTCGTATGCCTTCTGATATCCAAGCAATTTCCTACGCTGTCGTTTATCACAGAGAAAAACCGCTTGTCTGCGCGCGCTTTGCTTTAAAAGAGCAGTAATATATGAAGGAAAAGTTTCTTCTAAGCCTCTTTTACAACTAAAAAAGTGGAGTTACTATTCATAAACATCGGACAGGATAAGTTAGGAGAAATTGAATGTTTTTCCCAAAATGAAATAATAATTCAGCTTTGAAAAATAGGGTTTAGTAGTATGTAATATTTTCTTCCGTATTTTAGCAATAGACATTTTGGCCGTATTGTGCCTTACCGCAAGGAGAAATAAGAATGTCCATAACTTGTTGTCACTTTTCTCTGTAATGTCGTACAATAAAGTGTAGAGGAAGTTTCTTTTTATCGTTGACTTAGGGTGTATGCAAATATGGGAGTCCAAAGGACTGCCGCAGGTGTACCTAGCAAGTGTTTCAAAACTTGGTTGCATACGCTTGGGGCTAATTAAGGATAACAGAGCTATGCCCGAAAATAAGTGATATAAATTAAACGGCCAACAAGCTGACAAGATACCGATTTCAATTTTTAGTCGTTACGAAGTATTTTACGTTCATTTAAAGGCAACATCTGTTATTGTTCCCTCAGAACCTAGCTATAAAAATGATAAACGTTTTTTCCTTTCAAACAAAGTCGTTTTAATAGGGAAACCGATTAAAGGACATTTTTTGTTTGCTAAAATATATCCACTGCACTGACCTTAAGCCAGGAAGAGCATTTGCGAAGTATTAAGTACTAATTTAAAATGAGTCTCTGGGGTCGACCCAGGTTAACATATCTATGTGCATAGGATTTTACATGATAACACACTGTACCGGTTGCAACTTGTAGGAACTGCCAACGTCTGGTGGTTCAAATGATCGACCATTCTGACAGTCCAATGGTATTTGTATAGGTTTAAGGTGTACCTTATTTGACAGCACACGTGTCAGCTTAAAGCCCAGACACGTCTTTTGCCAATATTCTACCACTGTAACACACGTCTGAGAGGGGTTTTCAGGGTTTGTTGTGTGCCTTCTAGTAAGAACTTTATTTCAAATGCTGCAAAGCTTTCATTTTTTTACAAATTAATCGCTAACTTGGAGTAAATTAGTCTATATTAAATTTGCAGAATCAGAATGAAGTTTGACATAAATATTTGGGCGGAAGTCCATCAACCAAAGCGGAGTAAACGTGAGGGCTGATGGCAGATGGGCAGCATAATGCTGCAGGATAATGTTTGCGTTCACGGTCTAATGGAGACATAATTCTGATGAAGCCTAAGATTATAATCTCTCTTTGCTAACATCTCCGGCCTCTCCGACTGGAACCTATGAAGAATTTTCATTCCGCGCCATGTTTAAATTCTAAGGAAATTAATGCGTGAACCTGAAGTAAACGTTTCGCAAAAGACCTTGTCGGGCACGGTCTATAATTGATGTGAATATTTAAACTAGTATCTATCAACTACTGCGGAATAACCATGCAATATGGACAAATCGCCAACAGGCAGCCATTGGCATACAATTGTATAATTACTGACCTTACTGTAAACGCATGTAAAAGCCTTTAACTAGTTCCAATGATGTCCATACGGTAAATAATTACACAAGTTTATTTCTGCAAACAGCCCAGACCTCTATCGTACCGAACCTGTAAAGCAAAAGTTATATTTTGAGCTTGTCGATTTTTTTTTGTCGACCGGACGCAGCACTGTATTATAAACTTAAGTAAGAACAAATAAATTCTGAGACTTTGTATTTAACCAAGTTTCCTTTTTTTGTTCTTTTATCTGTTACAGCAAGCCACAGGTAGGTAACTTGCAATATACTCGTTTTTGGATCTATCTTCTTGACAAAAATATATACCAGCCAGTAAATAACAAGTTATAAACCAAGCTATTCCTTAATTGGGTTGATTTTGTTTCCTAATGAAATCGAATTTTCGAAGATAAGGAATACGCAGCATATGCATTATGGGAATTTCTGTGTGAACTCTATGAAAATTTGGGAGTTAAATAACTAACCGCACCTGATGAATTGATCTTAGACTGCTACTCGTGAACTTTAAGCCAAACTTTGAAAATACATTTTAACTCAAAAAGAATGCTCAAGCAAGATTGTAATAGTCATCACCGCGCAGTTCAATCCCATAATAATTCAGTTGCTTTAGGATGCCGAATTTGAATGAATTTTTTCTGGCCGCCTGCGAAAACTGCACTCTGTAAAATATAACTCCTTAATTAACATGAATTTTATCGTTGGTTTTTTATGCCTTCACAAATTAAAATAAATTTTTTATAAGACATGCATATAAATTTTCCTTCTTTTACGTATTTTGTAGAAAATTGCGTCTTTATCAATTGCATACTTGAAGAAAGGGTATAATTAGGCTTTAAGAATTATGAGATTTGTTAAGACCGTGAAATTTCTGCTCAGAAACATCGTATCTCTGCATTTACTAATGTTTCTTGTTAAGTGTCCAATATGGCTTAAATCTATTGCCAAAGTTCCTGAACTCTGTGAGTCTTCTTTTAATATCGTACAGAAATCTATGATTTTCCGTACACAGAAAATACACAGCTCGTAGTTTCTAAACCCTGGATGCAAACGTAACCACAGGCCGTTTTCAAAGGTATTCGGGAATGAGAAAAGTTTTTGAAACCGAATTAACCATTTCTTCAAGTATTACATTTAATCAAGACGTAACGTTCTACCTTATGTGTAAAAGAACGAAAATGTTTATGCATGTCTTATATGAAATCAATTTAAATTGTTAAGGGCATCGAAAATCCATGGTAAAAATCACTGCTAATCGATGAGTCATTTTTTACAGATCGTAGTTTCCGCAGGCGGCCAAAGAAAGCTTATTCGACAGCTGGCATCCTGAAGTAGTTGAATTATTATGGGATTATTCTGCACGATGTTAATATTACAACCCTACTTAAGCAATCTTTTCAAATCGAAAAGTTATTTTAAAATTTCGATTAACACTTCTTGAGTTAGTACATCTACCGTATGTTCCAATCCACAATTTGCTTTATCAATATCAGGATTCTTTTAAGGCAACCTTTTCTAAGAAAAAACACAAATTGAGATTACTGCAAATTCAGCAAAAATACTTGGCACTGTGTTTGTTCCCTTTTGCTCTTTTGCTTATCCAAATAAATCGGTGATTTACCATTTCTGAAGACATCGCTAGAGTATTTCGGACCATCATTTACCCCTGGTTCCTTCTTCAGCCTATTTAGCTGTTACTTAGACCGTCCGTGGGACCCCCTGTTACAAGGATCCTCCATTTTCCTCGAAAGCGTCATCACTCACCGAAAAGATCTCACGTAAAATAAGCCTCTGGGATCAAACTTCCTTAAATGGCGAGTCGCCGGAATGCCGAGAAGCCAAGAAGCTAAGTCGTCTCGATCACCTGGAAAATGTCTTTCCTCAGTCTGTCTAGGAAATAGGAACAGGCGGTTGTGCCTATTCTAGTTAACCATTTCTTCGAATGCCTATTAATAGAACGGTTTTTACAATTCTTTTAAAAATGAGTTTTGATTCGCTTGTTTAATATCATATTGAAACTCTTTTTGAATTTTATAGTTCAGTCTGTACGTTGTATCCTTTGGACATAGTTACCCTTTTAATCTGTCGTTATTCATATTTATGTTTTTTATTTTGAGTCTACTCTCATTCCTTCTTGTCAATGCTTATTAAATAACCGTTCATCTTTTCTGTTTATGCATATTAAGTCTCTACCAACACTAACTGTTTGCTATTCCGCATAATTGCAGTCCTCTAAACACTCATTATTTTTCTGTATGCATCTCTGATTGCTTTCACCTGTATTCAAATTTGGCAGAACCAGTCATTTTTGGCTGTTTTGCTACAATTATCGTTTTGCTGCCAGTCGTTCGCTTCTCTTGTGCAGTTTATTAAGCGCGGTTTGAATATTATGGGTTTTGGTTAAGTTAAACAACAGTTGGGCGACTCTATGTTAAATTCGCATTTTTTCCTCAGAAAGGTGTTTTTGTGGGCCATCATCCGTCTCAGTGCAGAAACCCTCTATTTCCACTGATTGGGTGCCATGGATATTTTTCCAAAAAAAGAAAAGAGGCGAGTCCCGGGAAGCCATTGTGTAAGAGGCACGATTCGCCTGACGTTTCGGATTCTTGCACGAATACATCATCAGAGGCAATAACCGATAAAGGTGATTCATGCACTAGGGACTGCAGTATTTATGGGGTGAATTCAACATGCTACCGAATACCTATGAAAGTCCACGGCTCCCACTTTCTTTTGCTTATTTGTAAAGGAGGGGATAGTACACAAAATTCTAGCCGCGGAAAAGTTAGCTAGTCATCAGGCCAGCGAACTCATGCCTTTACTCAATAACCACATCTTTTTGTCTCTTGAGCCTCAAATGCTGCTTTGTCACGCGAATGGGAAAACGTATGTTTCAGTTTGCAGAAATTCTGGGTAGACGAGCTTAATCCGAGCAGTCTTTGATACCGACTGATCGGCCTTTTATGTGTTCCGCGCAAAATTTCCGCCTTAAGCAAAGCCAGCATGCATAATCCTGTAGTCCATTGCAACTAAGTGTCCTCAAAATGACTTCGTATACCACCACGATTGCTTCCACAATTTGCACATGGTATCCGTTGTCCATTAAATGCGCGAAAACTAAATCGATTTGACGTTTGTCTTTTCTCTGTGAAACCCCGTTATAAATTGTCCATCGTACCTTATATAGTCATTTACGCGCTGGACCGTTGTAGTTAACGTCATTCGATTTTACTCTGGGTGGTGACGCTTTTCTGCTTGAGGGCCTAAAATCGGGTTATAAAAAGAAAAGGGCTTTTATTGTGCTCATGCCTCTAGGGAACACTGAAACTGACTAAAAATGGATCTAGATTATTGAGTTCCCCTTTGCGGACTACTAAAATGAGCTTTTGACACGAAAAACATTAAATAACATTTAAAGTTTGATTTTATAGCTTGACGTACTGACTTTCGAATGTGGATTCTGCCGTCATCCTTCGGCGGAACTTAATCAATACGTTATTTGCAAATCTTCCGTTTTTAGTTTGCTATATCGAAATACTTACTAATAATGGATATTTAAAATGTGTTTACTCATTAGAATATATCTGACACTAAGGCCTACTACTGCCAAATGAGTGCAAGAAAGAATATTTCTGATTATGTCTTTGAACAACATATTTGAATGTATGAGGAACGCCAGAATTAATTTTAAAAAATCATACTGACTTGGTAGCCATTTTTACCGAGTGAGCTTCCTGCAATCGATCCAAAAGAAGTGCATTCGAAGGCCCAAATCATTTCGTCCCTGAAATATTATGGGATTGGGTCGCAAATTAATCGATATGGCAAAAACTTTTGTTCACTCTGTCTTAATCGAAACCGCATTTCAAAATGCCGATCAGCATTTTATGAAGTTGGTCACGGATTGTACTGCTGATTACCTGTTTGCAGAATGTGTATATAGTGTGTCGGTTATTCCTCTCAGGCTATCGAATCACTGCTATCAGCTCTCAAACCGACCTGAAGAGGCTTGTGTCGGAGAATCTGCTCTAAGTCCACCCATTAATTTCACAGGAAGTTAAAGGTATACACACGATGAAAATGTCCTCAAATTTTCTGGTTCAGGTGTTCATATGTCTTAAGGCTGATTTTTCAATCCTCCGTTCCTGCTTTCTCTCGAAGGCCCTTGTCACTAACTAAGCAAGTCAACATGAATTAAACAACGGGCCTAATCAACATACAGTAAGTGGGCTAACTCATTAAATCTCAACAGAAATTCCGAAATGCGTTTTTTTGAAAAGATTAATTAAATAGAGTTGTAAAACCAATCATCTTACAGCACAGTTCTATAATAATTCAGTTGCCACAGGACGCCGGCCATCGAACTGAGGTATTTTCGTCTGCAACTAAAGACCATACTCCGTAAATAATTACTACTTAATTAGCGTGGATTTTTTCATCAATGTGCGCTGCCCTTAAAGATTCAATGATATTTCGTGGAAAACATGCATAAAACTATTCATTTTTTGCTCATTCAGTAAACAATTACGTTTTCTTTCAATTTTTCTTTCGAAGGAAGGGTATGATTTGGTCTTATAAAACTTTCCTATTAACGAATAATTTTGAACTCGATCTGCCACAACACTTGCATTCAGGGTCCTCAAAATACAAGCCGTCAAATTTCTGTGTACAGAAAACTCTACATTTCTCTGCGGTATTAAGAGTAGACCATATGGGGTTCATCATATTAAACAGTGGATTTGAGCTTTATTGTTAGCTTTACAAGCCATGTTGGTAAATGCAGAGACATGACATTTTATGAAGGACCATTTTATTGTACTAACAAATCTCACAAAAAAACTTTTAAAACAGAATTTTACCCTTCCTTCGAGTACAAGATTTTAAAAAGGCGTAATTTGCTGTGCGATGAGTAAAAGAATGAATAGTTATATGGATGTTTTCCAAGAAATATAATTACATTTTTAAGGGCATCGAAAAGTAATGAGAAAAATTCATGCCACTTAAGTAGTCATTTTTTACCGAGTGGGGTTTCGCATGCGGCCGGAAAGAGGTGCTTCTTACGGGAATTGTGGCAGTAGCATTTATACGGGCGTGTCCTCATAGAAGCGTACTGGAGCCGTTCCAAAAGGAAACCACTCAAAGGAGGCCTCGTGTATGAAAGAGCAGTATAGGCTCACTTGGACGGAGTGCAGTGCTGCCTTTGATTAAACTGAACATCTCAGACCAAAAGGAGGCATTGAATAACTTTCTATCCCTTATTGCCGATGTAAAGAAGTAGGTCCTGTCACAATACCCTTCATCGGGTACCCCAACATGATGGCAATGTGCGTGGTGGGAATGTGCACAGAAAGACCCCACCAGCACGTCCTCTGTTGGGGACAAATCTTTTGCCTTTCAGCAAAGAATTGCGTGTGAGAGGCACAAAACAATGAGTCGATATAGAGGTTTTTCAGCACCACGTCCGAAGGTCGGTTCAGTCCAAAAAATATCATCCTGCTGGGGGTAGAACTGTCTAAGGATGTAATAAGATTCCGACCGAAAACCCTACCGAACACCGCCTACGTAAATAAATGTAATAGGCAGTTTACGATAGAAACCCTCCCCGTTCAAACATTTATCCTTACCAAGAACGCAAAACAAGGCAGTCGTTCAGTTTTATGTACTCAACGGCACCAGCGACTTCTAAACAAATGCTGTCCAAAGTAGCACTTTAGTAATCGCTCGTATTAACTGAACCAGTGCACACCCTATTTAATCTACAGAAAGTCCGTGCCAATCAGAATTCGGGAAATTATGGTGGTCTTTGCTGGTGCCTTACCAACCAACAACACATCTTTTCGATACATACTTATGATCAGTAACCGATCTCATAAAATGTTAACCGAAATTTTGAAATACGTTTTCGACTTACAAAGATCTCTTATGTGTGGTTGTCGCACTAAACATCGGGCGGCATAAACGAGGACGATTCACTAGCGATAGGATGCCGACTTTAAGATGCGCTTCTACTCAGCCGCTTGCAACAATCTCGCTCGGCCATAAATGACTACCTAATTGAAAAACATTTATATCGATTTTGAATGCCCTTATAAATTCAGATTTATTTTGTGAAAAACATGCTTTAAAACGTGTTTTCTTCTACTTATTTTGTAGGAGATCAATTCACCTATATATTTCACACTTAAAGAGCATGTTTGGATTTAGAAATGTTTTATATTATCGAATAAAATCCGCCGTTGCATTTGCATTCAGGTTTTAAAGTCCAAAGGCCGTTGAATTCCCACTAACGAAAATTTACATATACCTTTTTGCTACTTAGATGCAAATTATATAGAACTGGCTAAATTTTTAATGGGCGTGGATTATGCTGCATACTTCATAAGCAGTATACACCGGTGATGGTCGGTTTTTCTGACTGGAAAAAAGCAATAATGACTTATTCAGTACTCAACAATTTATAAAATGCATTTAAGATAGTTGTTGGCGATCCCACAATTCACGATAAATTATGAACGCTCCTTGAAACTCAATTAGCGGAGTGTGTGTTTCTGTTTTATTTTATGCGTCTTTCGAAAGGTCATTGAATGGATACTTCGTGCAAAAGATAAAAATAAAATATTATCGCACACATCCTGAAATCCATGC
The DNA here is from genome assembly GCA_902702965.1 of Spirometra erinaceieuropaei. Classification (NCBI taxonomy): domain Eukaryota; kingdom Metazoa; phylum Platyhelminthes; class Cestoda; order Diphyllobothriidea; family Diphyllobothriidae; genus Spirometra; species Spirometra erinaceieuropaei. The sequence goes on along the minus strand of CACRXP010000087.1, from coordinate 1,474,232 downwards.
TTGCATACTTAGATAAACGACTGCATTTTTGTCAGCCTCGACAGAGATGCTTTTACGAGTCGAGGTAAATGTTCGCATTCCAGGTCTATGCACAGTTAGCATACTAACTCATGAAATGTTAACCAAAATTCTGGAATGTGCTCTTCACTTCAAAAAATTGCTTAAGTAGGGTCGTTATATTACATACTATGCAGCATAATCCGAGGATATTCCAGTTACTTCGGGACGCCGGCTTTTAAACGGACTTCATTCGGACCGCCTGCAAAAGCAACGCTCTAAAAATAACTGCTTTAGTATTGTGAACTTTTCTCGTCGAATTTTGATGTCTTATAAATTCAAATATACTTCATAGAAAGCATGCACAAAAGCAGTGATTTTTACATGTTTAACTGAAATTACGTCTTCTGTAAATTTCATGCTGAAGGCAAAGGTATAGTTCGATATTAAAGAAATTTCCAATTATGAGATGGTTTGGACTGTTAGAAGATCATCCGTGAAACATCGTGTCTCTTCGTTTAGTAATATTGACTGTAAAACTCACAATATGGCTCAAGTTCACTGTTAAATTTCATGAACCACATATAAACTGCTCTTAATGGCGTATAGAAATGTACGGTTTTCTGTACACGGAAAATATACAGCTTGTAGTTTAGGAACCTTGAATGCAAATGTAACGGTAAGTCAGGTTCAAAATAATCCAGGAATTGAAAAGTTCTTAAAACCAAATCTTACCGTTCATCAAGTATAAACTTTATAGATGACATACTTATTTAAAAAATTAGTAAAGAGTAAATATTTTGATAGAAATTTTCTACGAAATACATTTGAACTTATAAGGACATCGAAAATTAATGGGGAGAATTTACAACACTTAGGTAGTCATTGTTTGTAGTGTAGTTTTTACAGGTTACCCGAAAGAAGTTGTCCAAAAACTGGCGTCTTGAGGTGAATGAGATGTCCTGGAATTATGGCGCTCGGTAAGTTGTCTTACAACCCGACTGAAGTACTCATTTTCAGTCAAAAGCGAATATCATAACTTTGGTTAACATTGCATTAGTAAGCACACCTACTGTATACCTAAGCTGTTAGACCACAGAAATCACTTCTTTATTCGTCCGAACCTAACTTTTACATGAGTCAGTTGACAGGGACAAAATCGGCAGCAGAACAAGCGACAGTTAGGGGAGACGTAAGTCAATCAAAAAATTAGCGACGCCTGTCCGGCGGTGAATGCTTAGGGCTCTTTTTGCCGGCACCAATCAATAAATCGACTGATCGACTTGATGGCTGTGAAGTTACACTTGCAAAAGCAAGCTGGCAATACTGCCTAATTTAATTTTAGTGCACTTTAACCAAATGTTCACTGACTTAAATCTTCTCAGTGGGATGCCAATGAGAGGCTTGGCTGAATGACAGCAATCTTCCATTTCACGAATTTCGTTTAGTTTTAAAATACCACTGTTATGCTTAAGGGAGTAATGTTATTCTTCTTCTGTAAGGACAGATAGAAGCATTCTTTAATAGTCATCCGACTATTTAACTGACACGCTGTGTGACAGGTAAGTGAGAGAATGTATGAATAAGAGCAAAAAGGGATGGCGGAGCACCGGAGCGAACTACTTTTTATTTTGAGGGTTTGTACTCGTCGGGATGTATTGGCAAAAGAACAGACGATTGAGTTGACGATATTACTCAATCACCTGTCAGTGACGCAGGTCTTAAATGCGGATGCGCATGGCTTGTATGCCAGCGCCTGACCGTACGTCAACTGACTGAGTTTTCATCTGAGACCCAGGCTCCAATCTATTCATGTTCTGTCTTTCTTTGGGCATAAATGACTACTCTGGTGACAGCACAGTTAAACTTATGACCCGTTTCGGAGTTGTGTCAGCCACAGACACTTGTGTCAATCAAAATGATCCTAATCAGTTCAAGGTCAAATATAGTACCTGTAAAGGGACGGCACTAAATTTCTTACAGGCATTTATGGGAAAACAAAGTCTTCTTAACAAAAGAGATCATATTTTTGCCTCTACTAAGTTATGTTGGAACGCTTTTCATAGTAGTTTGGCTGAGACCACGCGTGTCATGCATATAACCGTCGTCTTAAACTACATTTTAGATAAAATATACTGGAAGAACAAAAATTCTAATATGCGGATGTGATGAGTGGACCGTTTTTTCATTTATCATTGGAGGAAAACGTCAGACAGTTTTTCGCTGCGGAGATTCAGTTTAAGGGGTTTAATTGGCCCGCCATTTCATCTAACTATGCATTTTAAAGCAACGTGTCCTGTCCTTATTAAGCTACATTCGGCTTCTTGAAAAAACCTATCGGACAGTGTCATCAAGTCCTTGTTAGTTACTCTGAAAGATGTACTGTTTCTGTGACAATACGTAATCCAAAATGTCTTGTGTCTATAAAAACCAGGCGGATTGGTTTAAGTGCACGCGGGAACAATGTACTACCGATTCTACGCTTCACCAGCCTTACGACCAAAAATGTAGTTATCTATATCGATTGCTGAAAAGATCAATTGGCACCAGGTTGATGTGCATACTCGCCCTGATTTAACTATTTCAGATATTCACTCAGAATTTTTCCAAGTTATTTCTCAAGAACTCATAATCCGATTGTCAAATGTTACAGTGGAATTCGGCTGGGAATAAACCAAACGAGACTTTTTCTAACAAGTGAAAAAGGTTTCGGCAGGCGACACCCAACGTGAGCAATAGGTGCCCTAAATTGTTCAAAAACATCTTTTTGCTATCATGTAGCACTTTTGCGCGGACCTTAAAAAGATGGCAGGTATCCCGAGGGGAATGCAAGGATAAGTGCTCCATTTTCCATCTGATTAATAGCTGTTTTATGCAGGAGGCAACTGATTTTGTTTCGGAGCGCATAATTAGACAAACATATCGCCGCGCATGCGCCACGCAAATAACAGTAGGTATAGTAAAATCCCATAACAGATTACCCGGTACTGTCCACCAATGAGCTAACGGAGTACTTTTAATTTCACCCGAAATCACCACCGGCAATATAAAATCTACCTTTTTGTTACCACGACTGAAGGCGGGTTGAGATTTTGCATATGTTTCTTGGTCTTGAACGGCAATTTGTCAATTGGCCAAAGCCGTATTCAGCAGTGAAAGCACTTTTTACTCAAGTCCAATGATTGCTGGTGGATAGCGACTAGGAAACATCATCCGCTTTTGCAATCATAGCCGAAATGCACATGGTTTTATCCGTTGAATTTAGGAACGTCCTTTGCCCCGATTACATGAATAGAGGAGTTGTGCTGTCGTCGAGTCTTTAACTGAACTTTATAAGTAATCACGTGTTCATTCTTTGACGGAAATAAACAACAAGTTTCAGTTGATGACTGTGTCATATACACAGTCATTACCTATTATTTCTAGTCGCTCTGTGAAGGGGCTCTTCATTCAGCAGGTCCCGTAATCCAATCGGTAAATGCCCCTCTGTCATTAGTCAGAATACCAGATCGTAACGGACAGGATAAGGAGACCGCAAAACGATGGCTAGAGAGTAAGATTCACTAACGCTCAGTAACTAAAATAACTCCGGCGCGAACGTCAGCTGCTTCCAAACCTGGGATTGGGTAAGGCTGGCTGACGAGCGCTAGTAAGCCAGAAACAGCCATCCTACTCTCCCTGGTCTTTGCCAGTAGTATCCTACTGCGCATACATTCACATTCTTGACGATGGGCTTGCGTGGAGTTCGGAAATTTGGACAAATAAACGACTGGCCCCAGCGATCACCTTCAGGTCTTTTTCCACATCCACATATTAACAGTGAGTGACCGATTTCGTGAAATGTTGGCTAAAGGTCTGAAATGCGTTTTCAAATAGGGAAGATTACTTTGGCGCTGTTGTATTACTGACTTGTGAAAATAATCCTATAATATTTTGGGCTTGGCGGCATGTCTGCTTTTGAATACAATTTGTCCCAATCTCCTGTGGAAACTCTAGTCGGCAAAAATTGACTACTTGTGTAGCATACATCTTTCCAATTTATTTTCGACAGTATTACAGATTCGCATATATTTTATAGAAAACACGAACCAAAATATGCTATTTTCGGTCGTTTGATAGATAACCACGTCATCTTTATACTTTATCTTCAAAAAAGAGTATAAAACATTTTTAAAAAGTTTCTAATAATGATATTTTTTGAGACCGTTCAAGGTTTATTCACACAGCATCTTACTATCCATTCACCACTGCCCCTCATGAAATGTACAACATAGCCTGCATCCATTGCGAATTTTTATGGACCCCATATGATATCTTTTAAAAAGCATATAAGAATATGTGATTTTCTTTACGCGGAAAGCGTGCACCTCGCATACTGAAATCAGTAAGCGCCAGTGCAACGACTGATCAGGTTCCAAATTATTTTTTAAAACCTACTTATACTCTTTTTCGAACATAAAATATCAAGATGTTGCGATTTTCTACTGAAATACTGAAAGGAAAGCATAATTTTGGCCGTGACTTCTATAAAATGTATTTGAATTTGAAAGAACACCGAAAATCAATGGGAACAATGCATGCCACATACATAGTCATTTTTTTACCGAAAACGGTACCTATGAGAGAATGAAAAGCAGTGTATGTAAAAGTTGACATCTTGCCGCGTCCGAAATAGTATAGGAATATGCCGCAATATAATCAGTCTGACAACTGCGCCTAAGTAATGCTTCCTATTTTAAAACTCATTTCATAAGATCGGTCATTCAATATATATGCTAACAAGGAAATACAGGCAGAGGCAAGGGAGATTGCAATTGCCATTTCTGGCCCACTAACTATCGCCGGTCACTCATAGCCGAACCCAGATGTGGATCACCTGAGATTCGATGCCGGAGTCATTGGTCATTGAGTGCAAAACTCTGCCACTGGGCCCCGGACCCACTGTCTTATGGGGACCGAAAATACTAATTATAATATTGTGGCGCTCGCCGGTCAGGTTACGGGACATGTTCCTTTGTCCTTGTTGATAGTCTTTTATCATCATATGATACTGGTCGGCTTGGGACTGCCCGCGAGTGCTCTAATTGGGCCCCAAGGCACAAGGGGACTAGCATACCCTGTAACTTAATCCGCGAGCGTCATGCTATCATAATACGCGTATATATGTACATGTATATATATATATATTCCCTCACGAATGGGCGCACACCGATCCATCGGCTTCCCGAAGCAAACAAGTTAAGTATAGGCGATAGGGGTCACGAGCAGGCGACCACCTACCAGGCCGAAGTCGGCCAAGCTATGATAGCAGAGGGCAGACAGAGTCTGGGGGGTAGATTGATGCAGCACTTTTTCGGGCTTGTTTGCCTTCATTCAGCCAATCACAACCCTGACCACCAGCTGGGACCGGAAATACAAACATGCGCACAGACACTCCTGGCTCTGCTGGTCCACCCTGGGGTCTACCAGATGGGTCATAAGTATTTCCTCGAACCGAAGTTCCTCAGTGTATCGCCACCTGCCAGTCTCTATCGCTGCAGATCAGGAATTTATTCACTCAGGAATGGACGCAAACCGATCCATTGACTTCCCTAAGTAAACAAGCTTAGTATGGACGATAGGGGTCACGAACAGGCAACCATCTGCCACCCATATATATATGAGGGGATACGACAGAGTCTGGGTGGTAGATTGGTAGAGAAGTATTTCGGGCTTGTTTGCCTTCATTCAGTCAATAATAACCCTGACCATTAGTTGGGACCGGAAACACAAACATGCGCTCACACACCCAGTGCAGCTGATTTACCACTGGGGTCTGCCACACGGGTCATAAGCACTTCATTGAACTGAGGTTCATCAGTGCCTCGTCATCTGTGATTCCTCATCGTTACTAACACAGGCTGATCGACTTTGGTCGAACTTGCTTGTTCGTGACCCCTATCACCTATACGAAGCTTGCCTGTCTCGGGAAGCCAGTAAATCAGTGTGCGCATTGCATGGGGCAAGACGGAGGAATTTTGTGGAAGATTTCAAATAATTCGTTTTGACCCAACTGTGAAAAAATCGGTGTCAGTAAAGGGAAGGCTTTAGCATAACCAACGCTCTAGTCATCTGAGTTACGAGGCCCCATCGAACGACGCGAGTTAAATTACATTTGTACCAAGTTTACCCGCCCAACCTACTGCAAAGTCTGAACCCGCCAAATCTGACAGAGTAAGCTGTCTGCGTACTCTTGGATTTCCTTGTCCTTGCGACTCATCCAGGCATCCTGCCAACCGGCTCACTTTGATCCGCAAGGTTACGACATTCGAAGAAGGCCACGTTGCCTGCTTCGACCCCGTGTTTGACGTAGGTTTTGTGCAGCCCATTCTTCTTGGCGAGCAGATTGTGGATTTTGTCGTTATTCCAGTCAAAACAGTCCTGGTGTTGATGGCATGCCTGCCCGAGGACGTCCAGCTCGTTCGAGTGGATGAAGTTACGCAGTTAACACTACCGTGTACCTGTGGTGGCTTTTTCGTCCGGGGCTTGCAGATACTCTAGTCGTAGGGTCGATTGGTTTCCGAAAGTGTAGTGGTAAGCAAGTGAATGCAACAGATCAGCCTCTTACTTGCCAAGTGGTTGTCACCTAGTAGTATTGTTTGAGGTTGTAGTCGGAGCTTCATATTTGAGATAACGAGGCGGATATCCATCCAGCCATCGGTTTAACAGATGGCCTTGGTCACAAACACATCCAGTCGATCTCGCCTTCGGACGAGAACGCAGTCCAGCAGCTGCCATCTGTGCAATCAGGGGTGCATCCATGTCGCTTGCCCCATGTCGAAAGGTGGGTGAAAGCGTGGGTCATGAGGAGCCAGTGTTCCGCAAGGCTTCACAGCAGGAGGAGACCAGCATCGTTGAAGCCTCCGATACCATGGCGATCCAGTGCCCCTTCGGACAGCCTGATCTGTTCCGACACGAACGGTGAAGTCACGAAGAATAGCCAGCTTGTCCACCTTCGATACAGTCGTCAGGAGGGTGTCCAAATCCTCGTAGAATTTGCTGGAATTGGTCATTGGGAGGCACGTAGGCGCTGATGCTGGCGGCGGAAGTGGCTTGCTAAAGAGGTGAGTGCAGTGTCGAGACTATATGCTTGGTGTCCAACGGAAGAGAGAACAGTCTATCCACGATGTTTTTTCCCGAGGGCAAATACAACTTCAACTTCACATCGTTCTGCCTTTGGTCGGTCGCTCCAGAAAGTCTAGCTGGCACCCGCCTATTTCAACTAACCCTGTTCAATCAATCGAGTCTTGCTGGGAACATCGATGTTCACCTTAAAGCGCCGTTCTTTGTTTCGGCCAACTGTTCCTCCAGGCTGTCAGTGTAAGCAGACTCGCATTAGCAGCACCCACGACAGAGCGATGAGAAAGTGGCTGGTTGTTTGATTGTTTTAACAGTCCGAGTGCAAGTCACGTGATTGCGGCATTTGTTTAGATCACCTTTTCTATCCCGCCCCAGTGCGAAGGTTCGCAGTCCTATCCACAAATAGACCTCTCAAGCGACTGCAGAACTCCGCCATAGGTAACGGATTTTTAGTGTAAACTGACCCGAGTTAGCCTAGGCGACCTACGGAATTGTCCATCGCTCCCTCCGTGGGATACTTTTAAATAAGTGATGAGAGAGGGTGGATGGGATAGGAAGCAGAGTTATCGATTGTGGATATGCACACAACACCAATTACCAGGCTCTGGCTGTCAAGCGTTGCCTAGCTTTGGAGAGCCACAAACGAGAGTTAGGTGGCAGTTAAGAAACGCGCGGAGTGGCTTCCACCTTCACGAGGCAGATAATGCAATCTACCCCACCCACGGGGTTTACCCCTTATCTAGACACTCCTACATTCATTTCTGGAAAAAATCAAAGCAACAATTTGGGGTTAGCTGCGAGAAGAGCTGTGGCTTCCCATTTTGGCATTACGGCTTCCATGAAATAGCCAGACGCTGGCAATACTCTTGCCGAGGAATACTGCCGCATATTTAAAGGCGCCCCAGTATTTTCACCAATATATGTTTTTTTAGCGGAAACTGTAGTGCAGATACTGAAGGCTACTGTTCTCCCCACAGTTAACCCAAAATATGGCTTATGCACATGTTCCATGAGGAGTTTACACATTCGCATGGCCTGACGAGTCGGACAGGGACACGTGGATCGCCCGTACTACGGTCGGTTTTATGCTTGATTCCAAAGTGGTTAACCTCTTCCTATGACCTGAAACTAATTACCCCCTCCCAATCTGAAATGTGGAGCAAGACCACCTGTATTACAGTAGATGTGATAACTAATGAAATGTTGATCGAAAATCTGAAATGATTTTTCGACTCGGAAAGCTTGCTTAAGTAGGGTCGTATGATCCTTTGCCATGCATAATAATCCCAGGATATTTCAGCTACGGTTAGATGCCTGGCTTTTGAATGAACTTCTTCTCCAGCCGCCTACAAGAACCCGAATTTTGTGAAAGATGACTACATAGATAGTATGAACTGTTTCCCTGGTTTCTTGCGCCCTTAAAAATTCAAATGTTTTCCATGAAAAACATGTAAAAATATGAAGTATTTTTTTCATTCGGTATAAACATCCGTCTTATTCATGTTTTATATTTAAAGGAAGGGTATAACTTGATTAAGATAATATTTTTCCAATTGTTGAATAATTTTGAATCTGACCTGCCGTTTAGCTTACAGTCAGGGCTTCCAAGCTATGTATTTTTTGTAACAAAAAATCACACATTTCTGTACGATATCAAGAGCTGACCATATGGGGTTCATAAACTTTGCAATAGGTTTGTGCCATATTGTAAACTTTACAAGTAACATTAGTAAATGCAGAGACATGGTGTTTACGGATCGGGAATTTTTACGTTCTTCGAAATTTGACAATTAGAATCTTTTTAAAATCGAATTATACCTTTCCTTCAAATATTTAAATTAAGGAAGACGCAATGTTTCTACTAAATGAATGAAAGGATTTATATTTTATGTATTTTTTCTATGATATATATTTGAATTTAGAAAAGCACCAGAAATCAATGAGAAAACTTCAGGCAACTCAAGTATTCATTTTTACACAGGGCCTAGTTTTTCAGGCGGCCGGGGAGAAGTTCATTCAAAAGCCGGCATCTTGGATTAGCTAAAATATCCTGGGATTTTTCTTCAAGGGGATTAATGTTAAAACCCTATTTAAGTTATCTTTTCGAGTCGAAAAGTCATTTCAGAATTTCGGCCAACATTTCATGAGTCAGCACATCTACTGAACGGGTGAGGTGCCTATTCCCGTGTCCTGCAGACAGGATAGATCATGCGTTTCCCTGTCGTGACTAATAACAGGTTGCCCGGTCAAAAACCTTCAATATGTGAGTTTGCGCTTTGCCAAGCATTGCAGGCTGTCACGTGGCAGGATGTACGCTGAACGATGTGAAGCGTCAGCAAAGCCCAATGCGGACATCTTGTTGTGTCTTTAAGCTACAGTTTGGCGTGCTTTTAGGCTTTTGCACAGCAATAAGACATTAATAACTGAAGATCGCCGACACTGCTAAGGAAAACTGCGATGACCAATTATGTCCAGCGACATCCAAGCCTGCAAGCAGGCTTCGTTCGCCTAAAGTAAATTTTTCCTTTATTTGACCGCACTCAGTGGACTACGATAAAGAGTCTATTGGGACAGAAATGCACGCGCAAAACGCTCAGAAGTAGGCGTTATGAACAGTCTTCAAGGGCGGTTGGGGATTGTCTGCGTTCGAGGGCTACGGTGTGGTATGGCAGATTGATTTCCTGAGGAGAGGGAATTATATATCTGATAGCAGTAGTAAAACGAAGCTTTAAAAGATACCACGGGCCTTTTGTGCATGCCTTATTAAAGGTGTGCACAGTCACTCTGTCACCAGGGAAGCCCATTTCGGAAGCTCTGACTGTATTCAATTTGGGGAATTTAATCATTTAAACAAGTTAACATAAATTTAGGACTGATTGTAACGCATAAGACCTGACATTAAAAAACTATATTTAAATGAAATTCAAGGAATCACTTAGATCTTTAGGCCTTCAAGGAATATTTGATTCCAAAAGTTTTTATATACACAAACTGCAGAACAAATCTTTTCGACCAGCTGACGTAGAGTGCTGAAAGCCGCTTATTATTCACTAGCGCTTTGAGGACACGGGACCTCAACGGTTCACATTTGCCAAAAATCACGTGGCAATATAACGAGCAAAAAGCTCTTTTGGCTCGCAGACAATAGTATGTTTATGCCTGCATCTGTTTGGGTTACCCCTAATTCTTACTCACTAGCCAGCTATTTTTATGTGACTATATAAAAACTGTTTCTCCTGAGATGACCACAGCTTCAAGAACAGGCAAAATCCTTCTCGACTAAGTCAACATGCCTTGGAGGACGAACTTACGTCGCACAGAAGAGATTTTCAATAGTATTTGGCTGCGTTTTCCGCCTGACACAAATTCTTAAAGGCTATTTTAGTGAAAAACGTTCAAAGGAATAGTTTTCAGACGTTATCATGCTCGTGCTCTCTTCTTCACTCAGTTCCTTAAATGGACAGGCCGTGTGCGCTTTTTAAATTTACGTTTTCTTATATGACAGGAATTCTCGCATTTTCGGCATTTCGACTTTCTTAAAAAGTTGTTATTTATTTGGAGCGCAACGCCGCTTATAATGTTTCTTTTGTTTTTTATCAAACTGAAGACAGTCCGTTACTAATTTAATGTTTTGTGCGATGGATTCGAACTCGATCTCGATCGATTGAAGACGTTTTATTAGTTCGTGCATATTTAATCAGCCAGGTCAGGTACTGCACCTTGATTTTTATTTTTAACTCAACCAAGCAACTGCCCCAACAAATGTAACCCAAACCGCGTCTCGCATAAAAGGGCATTCAAAAACTTATTACTTTGGTAGAGGCCTTCAAGGAATATATGCTTTCAAAGATTTTAATATACATGAACTGCAGAACCCATCTTTTCGGACAGTCGACTTGGAGTGCTGAAAACTGCCTATTATTAACTGCAATATGGTTGAACTGAGACTCGACGAAATTTATCGCTTTCGAAAACCATGTAGTAATTTTGCGCAAGAAACGCCCTACTGATACGCTGACTATAGTATGCTTACGCCTGCGTCTGCTCAAGTTATCCCAAATTCTTGCTCACTGACTAGTCGTCTGCTCATGTGACAGTATGAAAATTGTTATCACTGGGATGACTACATCCTCAAAATCAAACGAGATCCTTCTCCTCCTAGTCATCATACCTCGAAGGACGGAATTGGTTCACATTCGCACAAAAAATTTTGCAGTCAGCATTTGGTTATTTTCCCCTGCATGACACAAATTCTAAAAGATTACTTCGAGACAGACGTCAAAATGAATTGCTCTAAAAGTAACTGTACTTCTGTTGTCTTTTGCTCAGTTCTTCAAATGAACAGGCCGCGTGCGGTTTCTAAAAGTATGTTTACTTAACTGACATGCATTTCTGTATTTTCGGGATTTTAAGCTTTTAAGAAAATTGTTTTTTAAGGAGCGTAACAACGCTTCTAATATTTCTTTTGCTGTTTATTTAACTTCAGGTCGTTCGCTATTTATTTGGTGCTTTATACGACTGACTTGAACTCGTTCACAAATGATGAAAGACGTTTTGTTAACTAATGCGTATTTAATTGCCCAGCCACGCACCGTACCTTGATGTTTATTTTTAACTGAACCTAAGAACTGTCTCAATCAGCTCTCTAAATGCTCTGTTATAATTATACCTTTTTGTTCACGTAACGTAAAACACCAAAGCGACTGAGCGATTACCCGTCAACAGGCATGACTGACTGCGTTTTCAAATGATTAATGAGGGGAAGAATTGTATAAAAACGACCTAAAGAATCACTTTGCATATTTGTTTTAAAATGGAATTCAAAATGTTTCTTTATTTCAAATTGTTTGAACGCTGTTTTTATCATTTAAATTTGTTGAAGGGTGGAAGCGAATTACCGCAGTAAACTGATTCACCGCGCCTCAAAGGAAGTTCTAACAGATAACGGGTATTGGACGCTCATCATCGTTTTCGCCTATGTGAAACGGTAATTTCTGGTCTTGAGTGCCAGTGAGTGTCATTTCTCCCTGGAGACACATTCGAGGACGTAGTTCAACTCATAAATCCCACCAACAACTGTACTCGAAAGAAGAAATGTACCGGTCTCCAGGAGAAACCCAATCTGTCCTCCGTCTCATCATGGTGGTTTAAGAGTTACCTACAGTAAAATGTCATCCCAAATTCTAAAAGGTGGTTTTTTTCCGAAAAAAAATTAATTAAGTTAGGTTGTTAAACAAATCATCTTGCAGCATAATTATATAATAATTCAATTACCGCTGCATGCCGGCTTTCGGACGAACTTCTTTCCGGTCGCGTGCAAAAATCACACTTAATTAGCATGCAGTTTTCTCATTGATTTTAGATGCCCTTAAAAATTCATTTATATTTCATAAAAAACATGGAAACATGCATTCTTCGGCTCATTCGGTAGAAAATTACGTCATCTTTCGCTTTTATATTCAAAGCAAGGGTATAATTCAGTTTTCAAAAACTTGATCAATTCCTGAATAATTTTGAATCCGACATTCCGTTGCAATTGCATCCGGGGTTTTCAAACTACAGGCCGTATATATTCTGCGTACAGAAAACCATACATTTCTATACGGTATTAAGAGGAGACTATATAGAGTTCATAAACATTAGCAGTAGATTTGAGCTATATAACAAACTTTACATGCCACATTGGTAAATAAAGCGACGTGGTGTATTATGAGGGACGATTTGATGGTATTAAAAATCTCACAATCATAAACGTTTTAAAACCAAATTATACCCTTCCTTGAAGTATAAATTGGAAAAAGATGTAATTTTCTACTGGATGACCAGTAGAATGAATATTGTTATGCTTATTTTCCATTAAATATAACTGCATTTTTAAGGGCCTCGATAATCAATGAGAAACATGCATGTTACATTTGCAACCATTTTTAGCAAAGTATGGTTTATGCATGCAGCCAAAAAGAAATTCGTTCGAAAGCGGGCATCCCGAGTCAACTGAATTGTTATAGAATTATGCTGCAAGATGATTAGTTTTACAACCCTACTTAATAAATCTTTCCGAAACGCAAACGCATTTCGGGATTTTGGTTGACACCTACTGATTTTCATGTCTACGGCAAGAGGTCCCTTTTTAAAGGAATAAGATTCAGTCAAACAGACGCTATGTCAATGAATTTCCTAACCAACCTTGAATCCCTCCTACCGACTTCCGCTCTCTGAGAAGACATACAGTAGATGTGCTAACACATGAAATGTCAACCAAAATTTCGCAATGCGTTCTCGTTTCGAAAAGATAAATTAAGTAGTGTTGTAAAACTAATCATGATGCAGCGTAAATCTATAATGATCCAATAAACTCAGGGTGTCGGCATTCGAATGTACTTATTTTCGGCCGCATGCAATATCTATACTCTGCAAAAAATGACTACTTAAGTAGCATGCAATTTTCTCATTGATTTTCGATGCCCTTGAAAATTCAATTTTATTTCATGGAAAACATGCATAAAAGTATTCATTCTTTTATTTATTCGGTAGAAAATCACGTTTTCTTCCAAGTTCATACTCAAAAGAAGAGTATGATTCGGTTTTAAAAAAGTTTCTAATTGTGAGATTTTTTAATACCGCTAAATGGCCGTTCATGAAACGTCATGTATCTGCATTTACGAATGTGGCTTGTAAAGTTAACAATAGTGCTCAAATCCACTGCTTAATTTTATGAACCTCATATGGTCTCCTCTTAACACCGTAGAGAAATGCATGGATTTCCGTACACGGAAAATATACAGCTTGTAGTTTTGAAACCCTGAATGCAACTGTAACAGCAGGTCAGGTTCAAATTTACTCGGGAATTAGAAAAGTTTTTTAAACCGAGTTATACTCTTCTTTTGAGTATGAAATTGGAAGAAGACGTGATTTTCTACAAATAAGCAAAAGAATGAATATTTTTATGCATGCATTTTTATGCATGTTTTCCATGAAATAAAATTGAATTTTCAAGGGCATCGAAAATCAATGAGAAAATTGCATGCTACTTAAGTAGTCATTTTTAGCAGAGTTTAGATCTTGCATGCAGCCGAAAATAAGTTCTCTCGAAAGCCGACACTCTGAGGTAACTGGTTCATTATAGATTTATGCTGCATCTTGATTAGTTTTACAACACTACTTAATTTATCTTTTCGAAACGAGAACGCATTGCGAAATTTTGGTTGACATGTCATGTGTTAGCACATCTACTGTACGTGCGGGCTTATGTACCTGCGTCAGTGCTCTCCTTTGGAAAACAAAACATCTGCAAAGCTTACTGATCGAAGAAGAAATGGATTGCGATCTTGGAAGTCAGACGAAGGTGCAGAGGTCGTGTCTGCTGACGAAGGTGACGCGAATGTCATGATAGGCATGATTTTCGATGTCAACATGACGAATTAAGTTTCTAATGTCAGTGAGGTCTACATCCCATTCGCTGGGAATGCAACTGAAGCTGTAAGTGCGAAGATGAATAGGTTCTCTCGACAGCCCCATTGACTCCGGCGTTGCACATGGTTATGGCGCAAACCAGATGAACCCTTGTGAATCACCTACTTACAATCTTGCCAAGTGATTGCGCAAGCATTTAAAGCACTCGACTAGCGCAGTATCAACAGCTTTCATGCATTCCTTCAGAATATTTAAGGCCTTAAATTAATTTCTGATGTGGTTCCCCTGTTCTGCTCAATACCACATAATCTGACCATAGAAAACTCGACTCAGCGCCCGGAGGGAAATTTCACTGGCAGCGCTTTCAGACCTTCTTTGACTCTGGTCTAAGAACTGTTGCCAACTCGATAATCAGTGTTCCCGACAGATTAACGGTACCCCAAGGGGATCAGCAATATGGGGGCTGCTTGCCGAACTAGTTTTAGGACTATTAGAAAAACCTGTTGCTCAAAGTTTCTAGTCAAACTTTTGACCGATCTACCTACACGACACCTTTGTTGCCCTAAAAACTGTGACGTTGAACAATTGCACTGGGGTCTTAGTGGCGTCTTCCCAGCCGTACAATTTACTCACGAAGAGGCAACAGGGGACGTCCTCCGTTTCTCGACTTAATTTTACAAGCACTGCGTGATGGCTGCTTCGCAACCAGCCTCTACAGAAAATGCTCTAGTGTCCAAAGTCTCCTGAACGGCAGAAGTAACAGTCCTGCGGCCCACAACAATGAAACTCTATGTTGGAACTTTTCTTTACAGAGCCTTCTGATACGGCAATAGAAAGTATCTGCGTAAAAAGAACAAGCTTTTTGCGCTGAATTTTTTTTCCTGTCTCGCGGACACCCATAAACTTTTTTTGGGAAAACTGGCTCAGCCGCCAAAGGCAACCACAATACACGAGTTGTCATGGAGATGTGGCGCGGTCAAATTATTCCCTGCACGCAATCTGAAGCGATCGCTCGACAGTTAAACCGGTTTGGCATCTACACTGCTCACAAGCCGGCGTCCTCCCTGCAGGCGGCGTTATCCCTAGTAAAGGACATAATACCCAAAGAACAATAACCTGGCGTCATTAACCGCATCTCATGCGCTAATAACCCCTCCGTCGTCCATTGGCAGCGCCGGCCGAACACTCGCTACCCGCCGACGTGACTCCTAGTCTCTCGTGTGTGTGTGCACCAAGTTGAGTGTGACCACCGCCTCAACTAGGACAGATTTGAGATGAAAAAAGGGCACGATCGCTAGGACAAGAGCTTTGTTCGCCTGACGTTTCGGATTCCTGCCCGAACCCGTCATCGGACACGAAGAGCAAATACGGGTTGTTAGTACACAAGGGACTGCAGCATTTATATGAAGCAGTCGCCATTCTACCGCATACCTATGAATATTCACGGCTCCCCCTCCCTCATCAGAGATCGTTGCACTTAGTGGGATGACTGTTTGATGGCCAACATTCGCGTCGTTAATTGCTGCACTTTCATCCCGTGTGTTGGATGTTAGTGTGATGACTGATAAACCATCTGACCCACCGACCCTGGCGTTGGGAACAGAGTTCACCTCTGCGCTCCCTGTGTGGCTAATTACTCCGTTTAGGGGAAGTCTCAGTATCGAGTATGGAAGGGGAAATTCGTTGTACTTGTTAGTGAACTGGCAATCAGTGAACCATGACTTAAGCAGCTCGAGGCTCATGCGGTTGTCACTTCTAGCGGTTTGACCTTTCGTCCCTTTTGCGTGTGCACCGGTTGACAAAGTTGCGCGGGTAGCCATTGGCTTTGAAGACCGGTCGGAAGTATTTTAGTTCGGCTGTCTTGTCTACCGGCTAACTGCATTATGTTGGAGTTGCGTTTCCTCATCGGGTTACTGAACATGTTCACTACGTTCACTCCGCTGTAACTGAACTAGATAGGGGTTGCCGTGAGTACTCGTGTGCTTTTCTTGACTACCCCTCCGCCTTCAGTACTGTCCTGCGTCATCTCCTCCTTGCTTAAACATCTACATGGGACTCTCCAAGATGGGTTATCTCTTAACTCTACGGCTACTTTTCTTCCGCACTCAATTTTTCCACTTCGACAAGCGGATATCTACGGTTATTCCCTATGGCTGTGAAGTTCTCCAAGATTCCATTTCATCTCCTCATCTCTTCTCCCTCCACACAGATGATTTAAAATTCCCAAATGACTGTCTATTGGTTAAGCATGCTGGTAATGTGGTTGTTGGACACGCTCTCAAAAATCGGACGCATCTTCAGTCTCTGAGGATGGCCTTGACCAGGATTCACTATGGTCTCAGGAGAATGGTTTCCTACGGAATAATTAAGTTTGTAAACTTCATTATTAAATTCGATATTGACGTTCCTACTACACACTTTGACCCCATATCTTACGATTTATAGATGTATGCATTCTTTTTCCTATTTTCTGTTGTTCTCCTGCTAGTTTCCTTTATTTGCGCAAAAAAATGTGCTACTTTTAAAACGGTTCCTCCGAATATTCTCTTCTGCCGCCGGCGTTTCTTATGTCTTTTTAGCTGATAGTATCACAAAACAACATATGAAAGCGGTCAGGCAATTTGCCGGTCAAATTCTAAATGACGTTGGCTGCCGTCTACATTCTGATCTAATCTCCGCAAAGTCTTCCCACCTTTCAACACACCTCTTGCCGTACATCTGTATTGCCGTCCCTGGCTCGCTATCCTGCGTGTGAAGTGATAGGAATACAAAAGCTAAGACTTGAAATGCCCCCTCATATTTGTTCCTTTCTGTGCAATTTTTTTGGAACTTGACCAATTTGTTAACTTGAGTTCTATTTACAGTGAATGGAGCAACTTTTTGTCTTAAAAAATTCAAATTAATATTTCAAAATGAAGCGAATACCTCTCCCTCTCCTGCATTGTGTCCCGAGCTCCGAGATACAGCGCCACGAAGACAATCGAATGAAGATAGCATATGCTCTGAAATCCGTGGCAGTAAAGACCAGGGAGACTGGAATGATGATTTCTGGCTGGCCGGTCATCATCAGTGAGCCATGTCCAACCCCAAATTTAGACATAAGACAAATACGTACAGTAAATGACGTATATGATTTAAAGTGTCGATATTCGAATGACTTCTAATCACTTGTAAACTGATACAAATAAATGGACCCAATATCTACATTAATAAACAACATCTGTAAGGAAGTTGAAGACAAAAAATCACTAGTGAAGGTAATGTTGAATTGTTTGAGGATACTCATCTTCTCAGAAAGCGAAAATTCCAAAAAAAATAAAAATGGTTGTAAGTGAGTAAATTTCACTCTTAGGTCTGTTCGTGTAAACAGGACAAATAGTATGACGTTTGGCAATTGCGATGGCCAACACGCCACATTCGCAGTATGAATTCTTAAACGGTTTCTCGGGAATCCTTTTTTTGCATTTGGACTAATTGAGATGCGATTCAGTAAGACAAACAGAATTATGCGGGCTTTTATCAATAGAGACGTCACCGGTGAAGGTTACTTAGGATCACATTTGCCTTTCCAGTCGGCGACTAATAAATCTAAATATATTTCGCAGATGTAATTGCAACCACATTATTTAGTGCACATCAAAAGACATTCTCTTCCGTGAAATTAAATAGTACTTTTACTTCGTTCTAGATTACGCTGATTTTCAGATCGGCTTTGAAATAGCGTTGAATGCCTCGCGCTTCTCAGGGTTTTTAAGTGACTGCCCATAAAGGCAGGTACGGCATTACGCGCTTATTGAGATCTTCAAAACGAGATGTTTCCTGAAGGCGTTTACCGAGAAGATGGGTTTTTGAGCGTTTTTTTGTGTAGGTTGCCGTTTGGATCACATTTGAAGACTCTGTCGAACATGAAACCTTATTGATGTGTGGGTTTCTACGGTACGTTACAGCATGAGATTACATAGATTTGTCAGTCTGACTTTTAAAGATCGGTAGGACGCGGGGTTTTCTGGAAATAACCTCTAAGCTAACAAATTGGTTCTCGTGGCTATCATCAGACAGGTATAAGCTTAGGAAATTGCTTGAATATATCGCAATTCATATTTTCGCCCACATTTTCGAATATTTTGCCTGATAAAATTGCCTGGACACATTTTTTTTGCACACCAAAAGGACATCTAATTAGAGGGGCTGAACGTGCGAGAAAGATGCACAGCGTTTATGGTGTCCGAAAAATCTCATATCAGCTTCTGTCATCAAGGTCCATGAGTTTGGTCACGTGATGTGTATCAGGCCAATAGTTTCAGAAATTATTAACGACAGGACTAGGTGCTAACTGCTTGTAACACTATTTTTCTAAGGTCAGCCTCAAAAGTCCAGCAAACACTTCACCCGAGGAATACTCGCTTAATGCCAACCCTACAGACAAGTAGTACAATTTTTGGTTCCAAATCCTGCTCTTGATAATTTCTCAAACCATTATTTTGACATTTACCTGGAGTCCACATATCAGAAAACAGCAAAGATAAGGCCGGTGGACGCAGTAAGAAGTCGAATTCTTCGAAGGGGCTTTAAGAAGCAACAAAAACATCGACAAAACACGTCTCTAGGCTTCTGTCTAGTACCTCTGTTGGTAACACGATAAAATCATTGGCATGCGTATATTTTTTATATTAGGTGGTCGCCCCTCGATCAGGTTCCGGGAAGTGTTCGTCCCGTTGTGCCTTGGGTCTCAAACTAGAGTCCTCGCAAGCAGTCGCACAGCCAAATAAGATGGAAACGACGATGACAAAGGAGAACAGAATGGTCGTTCCTGGCTTGTTAGCCGTCATCAGCCAGTCGTGTTTACCCCCAACGGTAGAACACCTGAGATCCCGGTTTCCTTTGTTTTTGTTGATACCGTCTTACATATACATGTTTACACGGTGGAGGAGCGCTCGCCGATCTTACTGCGAAACTCACTCGTCCCGCTACGCCTTTGGGCTCTCTCTAGAGCCCAGTCAGCGGCCGCAGAGCGGCGCTTAACATAAGAGACAAAGACAAGAGAGAACGGAATGACCATTTCTGACTTATAGGCCGTCGTCAGCCAGCCATACCCAAGCCCGAAGTGTGGAACACCCGAGCCTCGAACTCGCGACCTGTTAGTTTAGAAGTCCACGACTCTACCCACTGGGCCACGAGCACGTTGCCCTGCCGGTTTTCGATCGGGAATATACAGTGGTGTGAACGATCGGTGAGTACCCCCTAACATTGTATATTCCCGATTGAAAACCGACAGGGCAACGGGCTCGTGGCCCAGTGGGTAGAGGCGTGGACTTCTAAACCAACAGGTCGTGAGTTCGAGGCTCGGGTGTTCCACATTTCCGGCCTGGGTATGGCTGGCTGACGACGGCCAATAAGCCAGAAATGGCCATTCCAGTCTTCCTTGCCTTTGTCGGTAATACCATTCTGCCTATATGTCATGCGCCCCTGTGCGACTGCTGGTTAAGCTCAAGAGAGAGACCTTAAGGCACAACGGAACGAGTGAGTTCCGTATGAACGATCTGTGAGCGCCCCCTACTATATGTCTAAATATATATATATGTAGATAAGGTGATACTAACAAAGACAAGGGAGACCGGAATGGCCATTTCTGGCTTATTAGCCGTCATCAGCCAGTCATACCTAACCCCAAGTGTGGATCACTTGAGGTTCGAACCCGGGATCCACACTTGGGGTTGGGTATGACTGGCTGATGACAGCTAATAAGCCAGAAATGGCCATTCCGGTCTCCCTTGTCTTTGTCGCTATCACCTTATCTACCTATATCACTAGTCGCTGTGCGACTGCCTGCGAGGGTTCTAGTATGGACGCCAATGCACAACGGAATGAGCATTTTCCGTTACCTGATCGGTGAGCGCCCGCAATCATAATATATATATATATGAGATGATACCGACAAAGACAAGGGGAACCGGAATGGCCATTTCCGGCTTATTAGTCGTCATCAACCAGTCATACCCAACCTCAAGTGTGGATCACTTGAGATTCGAACCCGGGATATTTGGTCATGGAGTTTGACGCTCTACCATTGAGCCACGGGCCCGTTGTCCTGTCGGTTGTGATCAGGAATATTAATTATGACAGTGGGAGCTCGCCGATCAGGTTACGGCTGATGACGGCTAATAAGCCAGAAATGGCCATTCCGGTCTCCCTTGTCTTTGTCGGTATCATCTCATTTATGTCTACCACTAGTCGCTGTGCGACTGCCTGCGAGGGTTTAAATATGAGCCCCAAGGCACAACGGAACGAGCATGTTCCGTAACCTGATCGGCGAGCGCCCACTGTCATAATATATATATATATATCAAGTGAATAATTTCAGAAATTACTCAGTGCAGGACTTGGAGTTAAATCTCCGGGAAATCAATTTTTAAGGCCAGAACCGAAATTTCAATAAACATTTGAGTCGAAGACAATCAACCGCTGCGGAATACCCACGTAATGCCCATTCTATAAACAAGTAGTACTACATTTAGTATGAATTCCATATGGTAAAGGTATTATACCGTACTTTTAACATAGATACTTGCTAAAAGCCCAGACACGTGTTTCGCTGATATTCTGCCGCTGCGTGACGCAGCGAACGTTGAGGGTCCCACTTGCAGAGCCGAACCGGATTTACTGGCAGCAAAGTCGACTCACCTAGTCAATCGAGTTTTCCCTATATTCTGTTCCGAATTTATGCGTCCAGTTACTCTACAGCACTTTCTGTCGTGCATACCATAAGACTAAAATTTTTTTTCTTCAATTAACATAACATTTTCTTTGCTTTTGAATTTTACTGCATTAACAGATGTTTTTCTGAGTGTGGTGCGCAGTTTTCATCGAAAATCCCGATTTTATCGATTTTTAAGTGCTCTTGACTCGGTTAGTCGCGTATGTTGTCTGCCCTCTTTGAAATCTGGCGTCTCGACTTCATGCTAATTAAACAGCATTTAGGATCGCTTAAGAACTGCGAACTTTGCTTCGCAGACGGGCGCATACATGTGGCACGCCCAGAGATCCGGCATTACACTGACCTACAATCCCAAAATCCTAACAACTTTCAGTTTCTTTCATGCAAATGCCTTTTCCCTCACCTGACATTGCGCTAGACCAACATTAATGCTCAGAAAGTAGAGATTGGGTACTTCTGAGACGCTGAGGCAGGCAGCGGAACTGATCGCAATTCCCTCAAAGTCTGTTAGGATACTAGAACGTCTATTTACCGCTCAATCGCATCGTGAACTGATGAGAGCGCAATCTCTTGTCAGGCGCCCAAGATTTGGCCACGAGAGTTTAAAATGTCAGTGTTCTTTACCCTAAAGTATACTGAAATATACTGAACCATTTTTAAGTTCTAATCCCTTCCACGTGGCCGAGATTGCGAACTCTTGAAGTCGGACAGAGGGACTATATTCAACGAACCATCTTAGGTGCAGGGACGGAGCGGGTAGTTCAGGTTGGTTTCTGGATATAAAGTGCGAAAGATACGGCGGTGCGGTCACAAGACAAACTCACGAAAAATATCATCTCAATACAATCCATATGCTACAGTCTCCTGTCACCTGGCTGGGAATTCCTTAATTGGCAGAATAGTATTACCGACAAAGACAAGGGAGACTGGAATGGCCATTTCTGGCTTATTTGCTGTCGTCAGCCATACCCAAGCCCGAAGTGTGGAACACCCGAGCCTCGAACTCGCGACCTGTTGGCTTAGAAGTCCACGCCTCTACCCACCGGGCCACGAGCCCGTTGCCTTGTCGGTTTTCGATTGGGAATATACAGTGTTAGGAGGCGCTCACCGATCGTTCATACGGAACTCACTCGTTCCGTTGTGCCTTAAGGGCTCTCTCTCGAGCCCAACCAGCAGCCGCACAGCGGCGCATGGTATATAGGCAGAATAGTATTACCGAAAAATACAAGGGAGACTGGAATGACCATTTCTGGCTTATTTGCCGTCGTCAGCCAGCCATACCCAAGTCCGAAGTGTGGAACACCCGAGCCTCGAACTCGCGAACTGTTGGTTTAGAAGTCCACGCCTCTACCCACCGGGTCACGTGGGTAAAACTTCGCACAAGTGGCGTTTTTCCCTTTTTTAGGTTTTTAGTTAACTTTCCTATTTAACACTCGATCCATGCTTATCTACGTCCGGACGAGCACTCAAATTTAATATACAGAATATTAGCAGATCAATCCAGTCAGAAGTTAATGAGTTGTCCAAATCTGCTTACGTCCTGACATGTATATGAGGTTTTAAACTAGACAGTAGACAGTTTACTTAACGCGATGTCCTGTTTTTCTTCATGTCACCCGTGGTATACTACATGATTTTCATGCGATAACTGATGATTTGTACCGAGATTTATCTTTGCTTCTTTTAAACAACTTAGCATGACTGAAAATTACAAGCCTTACAGATAATTAAGCCAAGCTGGGAATAGTCCTTGTAATTACGATTATCTGACATCACGCACTTATCCTGCAGCCTTAAAAGATATGAACTTCTCGCATCGTTCTCAAGAGCAATGGTTTAATTTATAAAATCATTGGCAATCACTTAGATCTTAATCAACACTTTTGTGGAAATCGTCATGTTAAATACTATCGGCTGAAAGCTTCGTTAAGTAGATCATAAACAAATTGGGATTAATTTGAACGGTAGTCGCTGGTGATATATACCTTCAGTATAATGTTATTCGAATGGAGCATTAACGATGCAAGTTAGTGCCTACTGATCATGTATTACTTAGTTACCTGTTAAATTAACTGTCCACCGAACATTTTAAACTTCATTTATATGTTTACTTCTAGTCTACATGAACTGCCTCCTTTCGTCAAGTTTGCTTAAACCGCTAAAGTGTACCCGTTCACATTTCAAAAATTCTAGCCTGCTTAGGCGAATTTTCCTGCCTTTCATGCTCAGCTCAATTTTGTGGCGTCTTCAGAACCTCTTTGAGCGACGCAACGGTTGCGTGCTAAATTTAGTGTCATGCTTAATTAACACAATTTCCGCAGGCGGACGTTCTTTGAAAGAATTCTGATCGACATTTTGCCATTATGCTCAGTTAGCAACGTGGTCTCTGTTTAACTAAACTTCGTTTTCTACTCACCCTTACCTAGTAACCAAGTATGTTTTCTTTAAATCCAACTGCAAGCATCGCCGATCTAAAAGACAAATTTAGTCCGCACACTATAGGGAAGCGAAATATTCACTGAAGCTACTTTATTTCGCTTGTCATAAACAGGACAGTCTTATGTCAGGCCGTGGACTCGTCATGAATCCGAATCTCATGTTATGAAAATCTGGGATGAAGTGTTGTTGACTGACTGACGACAGCGACAAATACGTCAGAAATGGTCATCCCAGTCTCATTTGTCTGTGTTCATACTCTTTCCCCCAGACTTCCTGTTCAGCCAGTTCTCCAGAGCCTCTGTCTTTTCTTCTGTGTTTTCTAGTGTTATGTACAAAACTTCAATCGATGCCAGACGCATCAGTCGTTACTGAGCTCTGACGATCAGCAACATTTGTACTGGTGGCCATTGCATTCTCTTTTATAAAAGGTGACTCTACAAGTTACTAGTTCAACTCATTTTGTTTTCCCAACCAACTAATAATTTTAAGAAAGTGGCTTTGGGGTTTAGTCATACTCATAAAGGGACGAAATTGATTCTTTAGCCAACTAAGCACAGGAGTTTTAATCGTAAATATGCGTTTTGGAAGAATATTTCCAATGCCTAACAACAGTGACATAATCCCAGTACTGGGAAGTTGGTTATAAATACGGTCGTCTTAAATTACAGTGTAATGCGAAAGAATCACCGATGACCTATTGAACCGTCAGTCAACCTTACCCCGATCCCAGCCTATGAGATGCCGGACATTTGATCCCCATCCTTCTTCATCGAGACTTTGAGTCAGGGGACATACTAGGTAATTGAAATTTAGCCAACCTGTTTAAAAGCCCGGGCTAGTTCGTTGTATCTTGTTTTAGCCTCATTTCAGAACTGTCGTGGACGATCATTGTCGCGGACGGAATGATCAGTTGACCGTGACTCAATTTCGATCTCAGAAGAAACGCTTTTCCATCCCGAGTCGTTTTTTTCATTGAGCTTTAACCTAGACGATCTACCACCGCGTCAGGGACTACGACCGGGCCTATTCAGAGACAAAATTGATTGTTCATCGTTGGGTGGGCAACTGTTTGATTTATAGACAGGTGCCGCAATTAAAATGGAATCGGCCCTATTCCATCCTGCAGTGAAAGACACCCAAATACTGTAAAAGTTGCTGTTCGGTAAGCAAAATTTTAGCGGACTCTTGGTTGTGGCGCCGGTGCGCCAATCTTTAGTAACCTTGGCACTCAAGTTGTCTTAATTAGTACTACAAAAAAGGACACAATAATACACGCAGAATGGGTAGATTAATAATACTGCTGCGATGGGGATTTAGGATTTGAGCAGATGTTTGTCACACACCTTTGAGGTTTTGCTGTCGAAGGACGACACCAAAAAAACCACCGTAAATTGAGTAGACTCTGGTGATTGATAAAGACAGTGCTCCTTATTTAGGGAGGCCTTCAAAAAATCGTGCGCTGAACAACTCTCCTTGTGTTAGTCCTTCAGCTCCCCGCTGGGCCATTTTGGGCGTTAAAGCGCTTAACCGGTTCACAGGGCGGTAGCATTGATCAAACATGCTCAAAACAGACGCCCCACGAAATCGTTATTAACTTGGGAGCAAAACCGATGGAAGTATTTTTAATGGTAGGGGGCGCTCATCGATGACCGAGCATGTTACAAACCTCGGATACTGATCAAGCACCGGAACCATCTGGTTCTTTTTTTCTGAGCCTTCAGAGATAACAGCGATAGCAGAGCAGGTGACAGTTGTGGAGGCCATTAGTCAATTAGCTTCCAGTACCGCAGTTTAGGAGGTGAACGGGGACGTCAGATCCAAGCATCGGGTGATAGAGCCCCCCACTCCCACCCCCGGAGGACCCCAGAAGAAATACCGCCGGGGATATGACATGCTCTGCCGGATATAAAAGCCGTTTTAAAGGCCACCGAGAGTATTGGCGCGGGGCTAAGTGTTGGAGTTGCACACCGACTCCAATGTGCAATGTACAGCCGGATGGTGATGATTACGGACCGGTTAAATCGCAGGGATCAGTCTGGTGTAGGTTACTGAATCTCATGGGTGACAAATTACTACAAGTGGCTGGCCATATCCCTGCCACGGGTCAGGAGTTTAACTCCGTAACCGCACACCAAAAGCAAGACAATCCGAGAGTTGCCTGATGCCTGGGTCTTGGGTGAAAACTTCCTCAATCGATGTGCCGATCTGGCGTCCACATACAGGTCCCCAAGGAGTCACCTCCAGGATTGTGACACTGGTTGCTGATTGGCCTATTCGTTCCATAACTTTCGCCTGTTTTGTTGTTGCTGTTATCTCTGACGGTAGACCCCTATTCGAAATGGAAGTCAAAAAGCAAACAAACTATCTAGCTGCTCGATCAATCTCCTTCTTGAAACTCGAACATTCGCTCCCCACTTCCGATAATGTCCAAAAAAGACGGGGAGACTGAAAAGGAAACTCAACTGAGCCGACAGGACACTGCTCAGTTTCCCTGCCGTTTCCAGTCAGAGTGGTGCTTCTTCTTCGAGAAAACGGTCAAACCTACTCTTTTATATTCCTCACAAATGGGTTTTGAAATAACGGCGCTCAGTGTCCATGCATCGTCACAAAAGCCAGAATGATCGGAGGTGTTTACTGAGTTGGAATTTTTTCAGTCCACCAAAACTTGAATAACCTAGGCGTATAGACTTACCTGTTTCTTTTTCAGCATCATGTTTGTTGGGTCGTTTTAAAAAACGAGGTATTAGCTCGTGAGCGTCATCTTCCGACCGCTTTACGCGAAATGTCCGTTCCGTTAAGGCTTGAGGATCAACCTAGAACCCTCGTTGACGGCGGAAGTAATGCAACAGAAGTGGGTACTGACACAGACAAGGGGTACAGGGATGGTCGTTTCTGACTCCTCAGTAGTCGTCGGTCACCCGTGCCTAATCCCAGGTTGGTATAGCCTGGCAGTCGAATGTGGTGGTGGTGGT
>CACRXP010000087.1:1412756-1435476 GCA_902702965.1 Spirometra erinaceieuropaei | reverse complement strand
ACCGCAGCCGCCACCGCAGCCGCCAAAACCAAAACTAAAACCAGGGCCGTGGCAGCCATGACAGCCACTGTGTCCGCTGGGACTGCATCCGCATCCGTGCCCGCATCCATGTCCAAATCCGTGTCCAAACCTTCCGCCGGAGTCGGAGAAATGGAGTAAACAGTGGAGG
The DNA here is from genome assembly GCA_902702965.1 of Spirometra erinaceieuropaei. Classification (NCBI taxonomy): domain Eukaryota; kingdom Metazoa; phylum Platyhelminthes; class Cestoda; order Diphyllobothriidea; family Diphyllobothriidae; genus Spirometra; species Spirometra erinaceieuropaei. Next base: position 1,435,307 of record CACRXP010000087.1, on the reverse strand, counting down.
TTAAAAAACGACTCAACTGTTTGAAAAATACGATCTACTCAAAAGTGTATAAGTAGGCATTGTTTCACCTTTTTGTGGTTGCTTACAGCAAACACGAAGGACAAACACGCCGTGAAAGAAACGTTGGGGGCGAACTGTTAGAGGCTTTCATATGGCAATGAGGTTGGTCATAGGTTACTAACTTTCGTGTACTTTGGTCATTCCAACGAAAGACAAATGACAGTTATAGAAGGGTGTACGAATTTTTGAAGTGAAGTTCACAAAAGCACATGTAAAAGAGTTGGTTTTCATTATAAGCGAAGCACGCCTCAAAAGATAAGAGAAACATTCAGAGAAACCGCCTCCCTGAATCACAAACGACCATTTATGAGGCTGTGCATCGGTGAAGTGATTGAGATATGCTACTAGGGGTCAAAACCAGTTACGACCATGTATTACGAATGACGTCGCGTTTAATGAAAATTAAACGAACAACACGTAAAGCTGAAAACATCGAAATTTGCCTCTTTATGCACCATTAAACGTGCATTTGTGCAGCGTATACATAAAAACATATTGCGGTTTAAAGCTGGGAACGGACGTTATAATCGTCCATACATAGCAAAGGTCTCAATATGATGCATACTTATAGAGCAGATGTTTCGTCTAACCACACAATTGGTGAAAGCGCAATGGTTTTAGCAGCCAGTCCTATTTAAAATTTTGTATTATTAAACATTCTGCACAATTTTGGCTTCCTAGGTTTTCATGATAAACCCGAAATACAGCAATTAAAACAGCTACACCGAGTAAGGATTTTTACGAAGAGGATCCAGTGCATAACACTGACTCGCGGAAACACTATGTAAATAAGAATGTCTGAAAGAACCAATTTTCTTTTGTATTTTCAAAGCGTATAAAGGAAGCTAAACACTATGGGAAACTATGCTGAGACCGGAAGTACACGAAGTTTGTGCTTTCTAACTTACCCCATTTTTCTGTCGTCTGCTGGAATGTGAGGTTTCGAAACCTCAGCGGAGAAATTTATGTCCTCGCGCCTCCAATAATGTTCGCATTTATGAGAACTGCTCAGGTAAAGAGCGTAAGGTCGGCTGACCGAGAATGCGACGCGCAAATTCAGGTTAAACACGCAGCACTGTGGATCCGAGCAAAAGTACGATTTTCCCTGCAGGCTTGTTCCGGACTCGAAGATTGCCTACGAGTTTCTTTCGGCGGCCAAATTAATTGCTAAACCTTCGTCACCGTTAAAAACTTTGGCCTGTTGTGACAGCAAAGTTAACTAATTTAAGAAAAAAACAGCACTTATTCAGTACAAATGAGCATCCAAATAAACATTAATGGGAAGGGTTTAGAAAAGCAAAAACAGTGCGTGTAGATAAAACGGCTAGATCGCAGTTAGTAACCAGGCCCCGTATTACAGGCTGCGGGCAGTTGGTAGCCAGGAATGGGGAAGCGGACGGCGACCTTAACCCTAATCCTAACCGTAACCGTAACCCTAACCTCAACATTAAACGTTAACCGTTAACCCTAACGGCAACCTTAACCCTAACCGAAATCGTAACCGTAACCGTAGCCCTTAGACACAGTCGTAACTGAAAAACCTAACCGTAATACTGAAACCTAATCGCACGCTTGAACCCTAACCGTAACCCGAAAACCTAAGCCTAAAGGCATAACCCTAGCCCGAAAATCGAAAACCATTAACCGGTACCCTAATCCTAACCTCCAACGTAGAACGGAAGCCAAATGGGTCAGACGTGATTATAGAACCCCACAAAATAGCTCCAGTAAACAAACGCCCCCGCAGCCTGTAATACGGTGCCTGGATACCAACTACGATCTAGCCGATGAAACTCCAGAAGACAGATGATGGAGCAACTGGTACGATTAACATGCATCGTTCCAGTTTCGTCTGAATGGATAGGATAACAGAAGCGCGAGCCCACACTACTTCCTACACTACTGCAGGCACGCTTTTTACTAAGGATTTTCATACCAAGCGATAGAGTAACCAATTAGGGAGAAAGATTGGAACTGACAAACTGAAACTGAAGACTGGAGGAAAAAACGAATTCCTGCAGGCAAAAAGGCTTCTGTTGGGCTTAGATTCCCGGTTCTTAAATTTGGAGGTAGTCTGTCGTTGAACCACAAGCGTCAGATCTTCCGGTTATCGTAAATGATAACACATGTGGTCATTCCTACGCGAGTCTGACTTGGGCAGCGATTTCAAATACCTTGAACTAAAATACAGCCCATAAAATGTGTGAAGTAGCTAGAGGTGATGTCTCACAACGTTGGCTACTGCAATCTTTCTCAGGCAAGCTTTACTACACGAAGGTACTTCTAGGAATTCCACTCAGTATGGCATGCACTTTGGTGGCTGTTGCACTTAACTAAGGATTTTGTCGACTGTTATACAAAAGTAGCTGGGGGACGCTGAAGCTATCCACTCATTAAATGTGAAACATCCCGCAAAGTTGCAAGCAATCTAAAGTTCTGGCGGAAATGTTAGTAATTGCAAATTCGTTGGTTTCACTGCCGAATACGCATAGCTCACCAGGCGCCCAAACTTCAAGCCACTATCTCACGGCGACACTAGATTACCTATCTTCAAACTCGCCCAATGAGTGTTTAATGTGGCCGCACACCCATTGCCGTCGCGCAACATTGGTGTGCAACCTCAGATAGTAGCCGCCTTGATTCCACCCATCGAATCATCCCTCCTCCTGCTCCTGCTCCTGCTCCTCCTCCTCCTCCACCACATTCGACTGCCAGGCTATACCAACCTGGGATTAGGCACGGGTGACCGACGACTACTGAGGAGTCAGAAACGACCATCCCTGTACCCCTTGTCTGTGTCAGTACCCACTTCTGTTGCATTACTTTCGCCGTCAACGAGGGTTCTAGGTTGATCCTCAAGCCTTAACGGAACGGACATTTCGCGTAAAGCAGTCGGAAGATGACGCTCACGAGCTAATACCTCGTTTTTTAAAACGACCCAACAAACATGATGCTGAAAAAGAAACAGGTAAGTCTATACGCCTAGGTTATTCTAGTTTTGGTGGACTGAAAAAATGCCAACTCAGTAAACACCTCCGATCATTCTGGCTTTTGTGACGATGCATGGACACTGAGCGCCGTTATTTCAAAACCCGTTTGTGAGGAATATAAAAAAAGTAGGTTTGACCGTTTTCTCGAAGAAGAAGCACCACTCTGACTAGAAACGGCAGGGAAACTGAGCTGTGTCCTGTCGGCTCAGTTGAGTTTCATTTTCAGTCTCCCCGTCTTTTTTGGACATTATCGGAAGTGGGGAGCGAATGTTCGAGTTTCTAAAAGGAGACTGATCGAGCAACGAGATAGTTTGTTTACTTTTTGACTTTCATTTCGAATAGGGGTCTACCTTCAGAGATAACAGCAACAACAAAACAAGCGAAAGATATGGAACGAATCGGCCAATCAGCGACCAGTGTCACAAGCCTGGAGGTGACTCCTTGGGGACCTGTATGTGGACGCCGGATCGGCACATCGATTGAGGAAGTTTTCACCCCAGACCCAGGCTTCAGGCAACTCTCGGATTGTCTTGCTTTTGGTGTGCGGTTACGGACTTAAACTCATGACCCGTCGCAGAGGTATGGTCAGCTACTTGTAGTAATTTTTCACCCAGGAGATTCAGTAACCTACACCAGACTGATCCCTGCGGTTTAACCGGTCCGTAATCATCACCATCCGGCTGTACATTGCATATTGGAGTCCGTGTGCAACTCTAACACTTAGCCCCGCGCCAATACTCTCGGTGGCCTTTAAAACGGCTTTTATATCTGGCAGAGCATGTCATATCTCCGGCGGTATTTCTTCTCGGGTCCTCCGGGGGTGGGAGTGGGGGGCTCTATCACCTGATGCTTGGATCTGACGTCCCCGTTCACCTCCTAAACTGCGGTACTGGCGGCTAATTGACTAATGGCCCCCACAACTGTCACCTGCTCTGCTGTTGCTGTTATCTCTGAAGGCTCAGAAAAAAAGAACCAGATGGTTCCGGTGCTTGATAAGTATCCGAGGTTTGTAACATGCTCGGTCATCGATGAGCGCCCCCTACCATTAAAAATACTTCCATCGATTTTGCTCCCGAGTTAATAACGATTTCGTGGGGCGTCTGTTTTGAGCATGTCTGATCAATGCTACCGCCCTGTGAATCGGTTAAGCGCTTTAACGCCCAAAATGACCCAGCCGGGATCTGAAGGGCTAACACAAGGAGAGTTGTTTAGAGCACGATTTTTGAAGGCCTCCCTAAATAAGGAGCACTGTCTTCATCAATCACCAGAGCCTACGCAATTTACGGTGGTTTTTTTGGTGTCGTTCTTCGACAGCAAATCCTCAAAAGTGTGTGACAAACATCTGCTCAAATCCTAAATCACCATCGCAGCAGTATTATTAATCTACCCATTCTGCGTGTATTATTGTGCCCTGTTTTGTAGTACTAATTAAGACGAATTGAGTTCCACGGTTACTAAAGATTGGCGCACCGGCGCCACAACCAGGAGTCCGCTAAAATTTGGCTTATCGAACAGCAACTTTTACAGTATTTGGGCATCTTTCACTGCAGGATGGAATAGGGTCGATTCCATTTTAATTGCGGCACCTGCCTATAACTCACACAGGTGACCACCCAACGATGAACAATCAATTTTGTCTCTGAATATGCCCGGTCGTAGTCCCTGACGCGGTGGTAGGTCGTCTAGGTTAAAGCTCAATGAAAAAACAACTTGGGGTGGAAAAGCGTTTCTTCTGCGATCGAAATTGAGTCACGGTCAACTGATCATTCCGTCCGCGACAACGATCGTCTACGACAGTTCTGAAATGAGGCTAAAACAAGACACAATGAACTAGCCCGGGCTTTTAAACAGGTTGGCTAAACTTCAATTACCTAGTATGTCTCCTGACTCAAAGTCTCGATGAAGAAGGATGGGGATCAAATGTCCGGCACCTCATAGGCTGGGATCGGGGTAAGGTTGACAAACGGTTCAATAGGTCATCAATGATTCTTTCACATTACACTGTAATTTAAAAAGACCGTATTTATAACCAACTTCCCAGTACTGGGAGTATGTTACTGTTGTTAGGCATTGGAAATATTCTTCCAAAGTGCATATTTACGATGAAAACTCCTGTGCTTAGCTGGCTAAAGAATCAATTTCGTCCCTTTATGAGTATGACTAAGCCCCAAAGCCACTTTCTTAAAATTATTAGTTGGTTGGGAAAACAAAATGAGTTGAACTAGTAACTTGTAGAGGTGGTCTGAGCTGGAAGTTTGTCCTTGCCCTCTCCGTATAGGATGGGACTGGTGGAGAACAGTACACGGGTGTCAGCTGCTGTAAAAGTCTGTGATACAGCTTGAGTTAGGCGTCTTCTAAAAGTTCACTTGGCGCGTCCCCCTAAAATGGGACCCTGATGAAGAGCCTTTTTTCTGCCGTCAGCATCGAGAGTCCTGGTGGTCTTTCGTCCATGTTCTAAGCAATGAATCGATCAGGGTACCCGCTCTGAGGAAAAAGGTTTTCGATGATCTTAAGGTCTTTCTCAACGCCATCAGCTAATCAGATTCTTCTCACCCTTTCTGTCAAACAGCGGTCTAAATTATGTTTAACATTTAGCGGTACGAAATCCCCAAAATGGGTGTATTGTCGGGACTACGTTTTCTTAAGACAGACTCTACGTCGAATGCTGCCGTCAGGCCTTCTACTCAGAAGCACATGAAGAAAGGAAAGCAAACCAGACTGTTCGTCTTCTAGAGAGAATGTTATTGATGAGTGTGCCTGATTTATAACATCCACTGAAATTGAGATGTCATTTTGTTTTGCTGCAATTGCAAATATATCGTCCACGTACCGCCTATAGTATCTCAGACCGTCGATCTGGTGACGTAGCTGGAAAGCTTCTAGCATGCCCATAAATATATTTGCCAAAAGCGGGCCAAGGGCGAATCTATAGCTACGCCATCCATCTGTCTGTATAGATTGTTGTCAAATAGCAAATGCACGTCCAAGGTACAGATCAATAACAATTTGTTGGGGGCATTCACTGGCATTCCTATATGCTGTTGATTGTGGACAATGAAATAACAAAGGTAGTTGACCGTTTCGCTACCGGTACGTTCATAAAAAGGGATGCTAGGGAAGCCAAAGTCTTAGTTTACCCATCTAATTCCCTTTGGATAGCTAAAAGACATATTTACTAAGCGCTGACCACTAAGGAAAAATACACAACTTGCAATGGCCACCAGTACAAATGTTGCTGATCGTCAGAGCTCAGTAACGACTGATGCGTCTGGCATCGATTGAAGTTTTGTACATAACACTAGAAAACACAGAAGAAAAGACAGAGGCTCTGGAGAACTGGCTGAACAGGAAGTCTGGGGGAAAGAGTATGAACACAGACAAATGAGACTGGGATGACCATTTCTGACTTATTTGTCGCTGTCGTCAGTCAGTCAACAACACTTAATCCCAGATTTTCATAACATGAGATTCGGATTCATGACGAGTCCACGGCCTGACATAAGAATGGCCCGTTTATGACAAGCGAAGTAAAGTAGCTTCAGTGAATATTTCGCTTCACTATACTGTGCGGACTAAATTTGTCTTTTAGATCGGCGATGCTTACCGTTGGATTTAAAGAAAACATACCTGGTTACTTGGTAAGGGGGAGTAGAAAACGAAGTTTAGTTAAACAGAGACCACGTTGCTAACTGAGCATAATGGCAAAATGTCGATCAGAATTCTTTCAAAGAATGTCCGCCTGCGGAAATTGTGTTAATTAAGCATGACACTAAATTTAGCACGCAACCGTTGCGTCGCTCAAAGAGGTTCTGAAGACGCCACAAAATTGAGCTGAGCATGAAAGGCAGCAAAATTCGCCTAAGCAGGCTAGAATTTTTGAAATGTGAACGGGTACACTTTAGCGGTTTAAGCAAACTTGACGAAAGGAGGCAGTTAATGTAGACTAGAAGTAAACCATATAAATGAAGTTTAAGATGTTCGGTGGACAGTTAATTTAACAGGTAACTAAGTAATACATGATCAGTAGGCACTAACTTGCATCGTTAATGCCCCATTCGAATAACATTATACTGAAGGTATATATCACCAGCGACTACCGTTCAAATTAATCCCAATTTGTTTATGATCTACTTAACGAAGCTTTCAGCCGATAGTATTTACCATGACGATTTCCACAAAAGTGTTGATTAAGATCTAAGTGATTGCCAATGATTTTATAAATTAAACCATTGCTCTTGAGAACGATGCGAGAAGTTCATATCTTTTAAGGCTGCAGGATGTCAGATAATCGTAATTACAAGGACTATTCCCAGCTTGGATTAATTATCTGTAAGGCTTGTAATTTTCAGTCATGCTAAGTTGTTTAAAAGAAGCAAAGATGAATCTCGGTACAAATAATCAGTTATCGCATGAAAATCATGTAGCATACCACGGGTGACATGAAGAAAAACAGGAAATCGCGTTAAGTAAACTGTCTACTGTCTAGTTTAAAACCTCATATACATGTGAGGACGTAAGCAGATTTGGACAAGTCATTAACTTCTGACTGGATTGATCTGTTCATATTCTGTATATTAAATTTGAGTGCTCGTCCGGACGTAGATTAGCAGGGATCGAGTGTTTAATAGGCAAGTTAATTGAAAACCCAAAAAGGGAAAAAAAGCTACTTGTGCGACGTTTAATTTCGCAAGTATGATGAGAACACAGGAATTACCGAATTCCCAGCCAGGTGACAAGGAGACTGTAGCATATGGATTGTCTTGAGATGATATTTTTCGTAAGTTTGTCTTGTGACCGCACCGCCTTACCTTCCTCTCAGTAATATAGTTAAAGACCCCCGTCAAGAAAACTGTCCCTAGCAACCTACAATCAGTATCCAACAAAAATTTATACTAGCTTCAATCATAAGTTTTGAGTCGCCACGCGGACATTCGAGCATGCCTCACACTCTATGTCCAGAAACCAACCCGAACTACCCGCTCCGTCCCTGCACTCAAGATGGTTCGTTGAATACAGTCCCTCTGTCCGACTTCAAGAGTTCACAATCTCGGCCACGTGGAAGGGATTAGAACTTAAAAATGGTTCAGTATATCTCAGTATACTTTAGGGTAATGAACACTGACATTTAAGACTCTCGTGGCCAAATCTTGGGCGCCTGACCAGAGATTGTGCTCTCTTCAGTTCACGAAGCGATTGAGCGGTAAATAGACGTTCTAGTATCCTAACAGACTTTGGGCGGATTGCGATCAGTTTCGTTGCCTGTCTCAGCATTGTAAAAGTGCCGAATCTCTCCTTTCTGAGTATTATTGTTGGTCTGGCGCAAGGTCAGATAAGGGAAAAGGCATATGGATGAAAGAAACTGAAATTTGTTAGGATTTTGGGACAGTAGGTCAGTTAATGCCGGATCTCTGGGCGGGCCACAGGTATGCGCCCGTCTGCGAAGCAAAGTTCGCAGTTCTTAAGCGATCCTAAATGCTGCTTAATGAGCATGAAGTCGAGACGCCAGATTTCAACAGGGGGGGCAGACAAAATATGCGAGTAACCTAGTCGGGAGCGCTTAAATATCGGTGAAAACCGGATTTTCGATGAAAACTGCGCACCACACTCAGAAAAACATCTGTTAATGCAGTAAAATTCAAAAACGAAGAAAATGTTATGTTAATTGAAGAAACAAATTTCGATCTTATGGTATGCATGACAGAAAGTGTTGTAGAGTAACTGGACGCATAAATTTGGAACAGAATATAGGGAAAACTCGTTTGAATAAGTGAGTCGACTTTGCTGTCGGTAAATCCAGTCGATATATATATATATATATAGGCAGAATGGTATTACCGACAAAGACAAGGGAGACTGAAATGGCCATTTCTGGCTTATTAGCCGTCATCAGCCTGTTGGTTAGAAGTCGGACGTCCTAGCCACAGGACCATGGGCTCGCTCTCCTTGTGTTTGCAAGTAAGTTCCGTAACATGATCGGTGAGCGTCCTCTACCACTGTCTATGCCCGATCGCAGCTATCAGCTGGTTGACAACCGTTAACAAACCAGAAATGACCATTTCAGTCCCCCTCGGCCTTGTTGGAAATGCTCTTTCTCCTATGCTAAGCGCGGCTATGCAACCGCTGATTGGGCTCTAGAGAGAGCCCGAAGGCCCAACAGGACGAGTGAGTTTCGCAATAAGATCGGTGGGCGTGCCTCTACCGTGTAAATATCATATGTTAGACGGTTCCAAAAGAAACAAAGGAAACCGAGATCTCAGGTGTTCTACCGTTGGGTGTAAAAATGACTGGCTGATGACGGCTAACAAGCCAGGAACGACCAATCTGTTCTCCTTTGTCATCGTCGTTTCAATCTTATTTGGCTGTGTGACTGCTTGCGAGGACTCTAGTTTGAGACTCAAGGCACAACGGGACGAACACTTCCCCGAACCTGATCGAGGGACGACCACCTAATCTAAAAAATATACGCAAGCCAATGGTTTTATCGTGCTACCAACATAGGTACTAGACAGAAGCCTAGAGACGTGTTTTGTCGATGTTTTTGTTGCTTCTTAAAGCCCCTTCGAAGAATTCGACTTCTTACTGCGTCCATGCTGGTTTGTGATATGTGGACTCCAGGTAAATTCAAAAGGCAATTTGGCGAGCATACGTTTGCTTTCGATAAATTATCTTCAGGCCTGTACATTTATATGGCTATTGAAGTAATGAATGCAAAAGATACGGGTAGATAGGGGAGGGTAGGTGAGGGGGAGGGTGAAACACCATAATTCCAGTCGGCGCCAGGGGGAAGGTGGGTCCCGGCGAATGCAGTTACATGCGGGTGTCTGGCTTGGTGGCTTTGGCCCATGGTAACTGTGGGGCCTGCACGAAATTCTTCTGCGCGCATAGGACCGGCCGGCGTAGCCTAATTGCAGCCGCCTCTGGCGTTGCCAACAAGCGCTGCCCAAGCAGTTTTGGATAGCTTGATGGGACCTTGTAGATCACCCTGAAGGCCTCTGTGGCGTCTACACGGTGGCCTGTGTCTACCATGTGCGCGAGGATCGAGCTGTTGATGTTCTTAATTTGTCCCTTTCCTAACCATGCTGGGAGATGTTCTTTCATTCTTTTGGATAAACGCCGGCTCGTGCGACCAATATATTCTGCCCCACAGGCCTGAAGAGAATTTATCGAAAGCAAACGTATGCTCGCCAAATTGCCTTTTGAATTTTACAATGGGAATTTTCGCAACTCTAAAACACTCCAGGTAAATGTCAAAATAATAGTTTGAGAAATTATCAAGAGCAGGATTTGGAACCAAAAATTGTACTACTTGTCTGTAGGGTTGGCATTAAGCGAGTATTTATCGGGTGAAGTGTTTGCTGGACTTTTGAGGCTGACCTTAGAAAAATAGTGTTACAATCAGTTAGCACCTAGTCCTGTCGTTAATAATTTCTGAAACTATTGGCCTGATACACATCACGTGACCAAACTCATGGACCTTGATGACAGAAGCTGATATGAGATTTTTCGGACACCATAAACGCTGTGCATCTTTCTCGCACGTTCAGCCCCTCTAATTAGATGTCCTTTTGCTGTGCAAAAAATGTGTCCAGGCAATTTATCAGACAAAATATTCTAAAATGTGGGCAAAAATATGCATTGCGATATATTCAGGCAATTTCCTCAGCTAATACCTGTCTGATGATAGCCATGAGAACCAATTTATTAGCTTAGAGGTTATTTCCAGAAAACCCCGCGTCCTACCGATTTTTAAAAGTCAGACTGACAAATCTGTGTAATCGCATGCTGTAACGTACCGTAGAAACCCACACATCAATAAGGTTTCATGTTCGACAGAGTCTTCAAATGTGATCCAAACGGCAACCTACACAAAAAACGCTCAAAAACCCATTTTCTCGGTAAACGCCTTCAGGAAACATCTCGTTTTGAAGATCTCAATAAGCGCGTAATGCCGTACCTGCCTTTATGGGCAGTCGATTAAAAACCCTGAGAAGCGCGAGGCATTCAACGCTATTTCAAAGCCGATCTGAAAATCAGCGTAATCTAGAACGAAGTAAAAGTACTATTTAATTTCACGGAAGAGAATGTCTTTTGATGTGCACTAAATAATGTGGTTGCAATTACATCTGCGAAATATATTTAGATTTATTAGTCGCCGACTGGAAAGGCACATGTGATCCTAAGTAACCTTCACCGGTGACGTCTCTATTGATAAAAGCCCGCATAATTCTGTTTGTCTTACTGAATCGCATCTCAATTAGTCCAAATGCAAAAAAAGGATTCCCGAGAAACCGTTTTAGAATTCATACTGCGAATGTGGCGTGTTGGCCATCGCAATTGCCAAACGTCATACTATTTGTCCTGTTTACACGAACTGACCTAAGATTGAAATTTACTCACTTACAACCATCTTTATTTTTTTTGAATTTTCGCTTTCTGAGAAGATGAGTATCCTCAAACAATTCAACATTATCTTCACTAGCGATTTTATGTCTTTAACTTCCTTACAGCTGTTATTTATCAATGTAGATATTGGGTCCATTTATTTGTATCAGTTTACAAGTGATTAGGAGTCATTCGAATATCGACACTTTAAATCATATGCGTCATGTACTGTATGTATTTGTTTTATGTCTAAATTTGGGGTTGGACATGGCTCACTGATGATGACCGGCCAGCCAGAAATCATCATTCCAGTCTCCCTGGTCTTTACTGCCACTGATTTCAGAGTATATGCTATCTTCATTCGATTGTCTTTGTGGCACTGTATCTCGGAGCTCGGGACACAACACAGGAGAGGGAGAGGGATTAGCTTCATTTACAAGCATTAATTTGAATTTTTTTAAAATAAAAAGTGGCTGAATTCACTGTGAATAGAGCACAAGTTAACAAATTGGCCAAGTTTCAAAAATATTTGCACAGAAAGGGACAAATATTAGGGGACATTTTAAGTCTTAGCTTTTGTATTCCTATCACTTCACACGTAGGAAAGCGAGCCAGGAACGGCAAAAATTGCATCAAAAGGCACGGCTCATGAGGCGGGAAGACTTTGCAAAGATTAGATCTGAATGTAGACGGCGGCCAACGTCATTTAGAATTTGACCGGAAAATTGCCTGACCGCTTTCATATGTTGTTTTGTGATACCATCAGCTAAAAAGACATAAGAAACGCCGGCGGCAGAAGAGAATATTCGGAGGAACCGTTTTAAAAGTAGCACATTTTTTTGCGCAAATAAAGAAAACTAACAGGCGAACAACAGAAAATAGAAAAGAATGCATACATCTATAACTCGTCAGATAAGGGGTTAAAGTGTGTAGTAGGAACGTCAATATCGAATTTAATAATGAAGTTTACGAACTTGATTATTCCATGGGAGACCATTCTCCTGAGACTATACTGAAACGTGGTCAAGGCCATCCTTCAGAGACTGAAGATGCGTCCGATTTTTGAGAGGGTGTCCAACAACTACATTACCAGCATGCTTAACCAATAGACAGTCATTTGGGCATTTTAGATCACCTGTGTGGAGAGAGAAGAGATGAGGAGATGAAATGGAATCTTGGAGAACTTCACAGTCATTGGGAATAACCGTAGATTTCCACTTGTCGAAGGGGACAAATTCACTGCGGAAGTAAAGTAGTCGTAGAGTCAAGAGATAACCCAGCCTGGAGAGCCACATGTAGATGACGCAGGACAGTACTGAAGGCGGAGGGGTAGTCAAGAAAAGCACAGGAAGTACTCACAGCAACCCTTATCTAGTTCAGTTACAGCGGAGTGAACGTAGTGAACATGTTCCGTAACCCGACAAGAAAACGCAACTCCAACATAATGCATCTTTATATGTGTGAAAAACGAAGGTTCCGAGGAAAAAATGAAGGTGTATTCGTAAATTTGCGAGCTGGTCGCATCAGCTGCACGCCAGACGAGATGAACTGAGGGAGAAGAGGTTACTTCACTGGTGTTTGGGGCTACAGACTGACGGATTGGCAGATAGGCGGGGTGCATCGTGTTCTAGCGGTCTCCGCAGATGAGGAAAGGTGCTGTGGGTTCCAGTTGTCGCTGGGGTGGGGGAATGGTTAAATGGCGTGTCGGTGATATTCTGCGTGTCCGGACACGGATTAGCAGCTATTATTTTTAAGGTTGACGCCAGTCATTGAGCTGTGGTCGTACACACTTCTGGTAGTGGACATCTAGATGGACATGACTGTTAATGCTGCCCGCACTGGGGTACCAAGCCTTAAACGGCTCCTGCGTTTGCTTGGTGGTAGTCATGACAATAACTTCAACTTGGCCAACAGAAGCGAAGAGACCAGTCTCAAGAAGCAGTCGTGAGGAAGGAGACACGGTCACTGGAACGAGAGCTTTATTCGCCTCACGTTTCGGATTCCTGCCCGAACCCGTTATCAGAGACAAAAGCAGATACGGGTTGTTAATACACAAGGGACTGCAGCATTTATATGATGCAGTCGCCAACTTACCGCATACCTATGAATATTCACGACTCCACCTCCTTCATCAGGGACCGTTGCACTTGGTGTGATGACTGTTTGATGGCCGACATTCGCGTCGGTCTGTGATGTTGAAGTCGCTGGTCTTCCGACATTCTTCACGCTCGACGGGGCAATCTACGAATAGGTGAAGGGCACACCAGTGGGTTCGCTGATTTCGGGACTCATCGCTGAGGCGGTTCTGTAACGATTAGAGTCGCTGGTATATCAACTCCACAGAACGGAATTCTGCGCCCGGTATGTAGATGTTACCTTCGTCGTTATCGACCGGGATCAACTGCTGACATTCAATGAACATCTGAATGCGGTCTTCCCAGATAGATAATTTAGGATGAGGAGGAAGAGAACAAAAAGCTAGCCTCCCTGGATGTCCTTGTATGTCGCAAAAGTTGTGGTGGCCTAAATACCAAAGTGTTCAGGAGAGCGACAAGTACAATGCAAGTACTGAACTTCAATAGTAGCCACCCATTCAGCCACACACGCAGTTGTGTAAGGACACTCTATCGGCGTGTCGAAACGTACTGCAGTTAGCCGGAAGACAAGATAGCCGAACTAAAATACCTCCGACGGGTCTTCAAAGCCAATGGCTCCCCGCGCAACTTCGTCAACCGGTGCACACGCAAAAGGGACGAAAGGTCAAACCGCTAGAAGTGACAACCGCGTGAGCCTCGAGCTGCTTAAGTCATGGTTCGTTGATTGCCAGTTCACTAACAAGTACAACGAACTTCCCCTTCCATACTCGATGTTGAGACTTCCCCTAGGCGGAGTAATTAGCCACACGGTGAGCTCAGAGGTGAACTCTGTTCCCAACGCCAGGGTCGGTGGGTCAGATGGTTTATCAATCATCACACTAACATCCAACACACGGGATGAAAGTGCAGCAATTAACGACGCGAATGTCGACCATCAAACAGTCATCCCACTAAGTGCAACCATCTCTGATGAGGGAGGGGGAGCCGTGAATATTCATAGGTAGGCGCTAGAATGGCGACTGCCTCATATAAGTGCTGCAGTCCCTTGTGTATTAACAACCCGTATTTGCTTTTTGTGTCCGATGACGGGTTCGAGCAGGAATCCGAAACGTCAGGCGAATAAAGCTCATGTTCCAGCGATCGTGTCCTTTTTTCACCTCAAAACTGTCCCAGTTGAGACGGTGGTCACACTCAACTTGCTGCACACACACACACACACACACACACACACGAGAGACAAGGAGTCACGTCGGCGGATAGCGAGTGTTCGGCCGGCGCGGCCAATGGACGACGGCGGGGTTATTAGCGCATGAGATGCGGTTAATGACGCCAGGTTATTGTTCTTTGGGTATTATGTCCTTTACTAGGGATAACGCCGCGTGCAGGGAGGACGCCGGCTTGTGAGCTGTGTAGATGCCAAATCGGTTTAACTGTCGAGCGATCGCTTCAGATTGCGTGCAGGGAATAATTTGACCGCGCCACATCTCCATGACAACTCGTGTATTGTGGTTGCCTTTGGCGGCTGAGCCAGTTTTCCCAAAAAAGTTTATGGGTGTCCGCTAGACAGGAAAAAAATTCAGCGCAAAAACGCTTGTTCTTTTTTACACAGATACTTGCTATTGCGTTATCAGAAGGCTCTATAAAGAAAAGTTCCAACATAGGGCTTCATTATTGTGGGCCGCAGGACTGTTACTTCTGCCATTAAGGAGAATTTCGACACTAGGGCATTTTCTGTAGACGCTGGCTGCGAGGCAGCCATCACGCAGTGCTTGTAAAACTAAGTCGAGAAACGGGGAACGTCCCCAGTTGCCTCTTCGTGAATAAATTGTACGGCTGGGAAGACGCCACTAAGACCCCAGTGCAATTGTTCAACTTCAGAGTTTATAGGGCAACAAAGGTGTCGTGTAGGTAGATCGGTCATAATTTTGACTTAAAACTTCGAGCAACAGGTTTTTCTTATAGTCCTAAAACTATTTCGGCAAGTAGCCCCTATATTGCTGATCCCCTTGGGGTACCGTTTATCTGTCGTCAATACTTGGTATCGAATTGGCAACAGTTCCTAGACCAGAGTCTAAGAAGGTCTAAAAGTGTTGCGTTGGAATGCCAGTGAAAGTTTCCTCCGGGCGCTGAGTCAAGCTTTCTATTGCCAGATTATGTGGTACTAGGCAGAAGAGGGGAACCACATGAGAACTTAATTTAAGGCCTTGAATATTCTGAAGGAATGCATGAAACCTATTGATGCTGTGCTGCGACCCGCTAGTCGAATGCTTTAAATGCTTGTGCAATCAGTTGGCAAGATTGCAAGTACAGTAGGTGGGCTAACTCATAAGGTGTCAACCGAAATTCCGAAACGCGTTTTTGTTTCGTAAAGATTAATAAAGTAGGGTTCATTGCTATTTTGGCAGATTTTGAATAATTCATATTGACCCAACTGTGAAAAACTCGGCGCCTCGGTGGGATTCGAACCCACGCAGTAAGGGGGAAGGCTTTAGTACAACCAACGCTCTAACCACCTGAGCTACGAGGTGGTTAGAGCGTTGGCTGTACTAAAGCCTTTCCCCTTACTGCGTGGGTTCGAATCCCACCGAGGCGCCGAGTTTTTCACAGTTGGGTCAATATGAATTATTCAAAATCTGCCAAAATATCAATGAATTACATGAGCCTAGTAGTCATCTGGTGGATTCTGGGTGAATTACTTAGGAAATCCTGCTTGGGCAGTCAACTTACTGTATCAGATTTGGTGGATTCCAGACGTTGCAGTAGGTTGGGCGGGTAACTTGACCCAAGTGTGATAAAACTCGCGTCGTCCGGCGGGGCCTCGTAGCTCAGGTGGTTAGAGCGTTGGCTGTACTAAAGCCTTCCCCCTTACTGCGTGGGTTCGAATCCCACCGAGGCGCCGAGTTTTTCACAGTTGGGTCAATATGAATAAAGTAGGGTTGTAAAAATAGTCAGCCTGCAACATATGTACATAATATTTCAGTTATCTTAGGATGTTGGCTTTCGAATGAACTTCCTTCAGGCTGCATGCTAAAACCATACTCTGCAAAAAAGGCCACTTAAGTAGCATGAAGTTTTGTCATTGACTTCCGATGCCCATATATTCCGGTCATATTTTATTGCAAACATGCATAAAAATATTCGCTCTTTCTCTCATTCGGTAGATAATTACGTCTTCTTCTAATTTTATACTCAAAGGAAGGGAATAAGTCGGTTTTAGAAACGTTTCTAATTGTGGGACTTTTAAATACCATGAAATGGCCGTTCATAAATCCTCATGCCTCTGAATTTACCAATGTGGCTTGTCAAGTTAATGACATTGATCAAATCCACTGCTTAATTTTATGAAGTCTGGATGGTTCCCTTTAGTACCGTAGAGGAATGTGTGGCTTTCAGTACGCGGAAAATACACGGCTTGTATTTTGGGAACCCTGAATCTAAGTGTGACGGTTGAGCGAATTCACAATTATTCAGGAATTCGAAACGTTTCTGAATACCAAAGTATACTTTCTTTGCGAGAACAAGATTTGAAGAAGACATAATTGTCTACCGAATGAGCAAATGAATGAATATTTTTATGCACGTTTTCCATAAATTATAATTGGACTTTTAAGAGTATCGAAAATCAATAAGGAAAGTCCATGCTACATAAGTGGTCATTTTTTACAGAGTGTAATTTTTGCATGCAGCCGGAAGGAAGTTCATTTAAAAGCCAGCATCCTGGGGTAACTGAAATATTATAGACTTATATTACCGGCTGACTAGTTTTACAACTCTACTTAATTAATCCTTTCGAAAAAAACGCATTTCGGAATTTCGGTTGACATTTCATGAGTTTACCCACCTACTGTAGGTGATTCAACTAATAGCTTAGTGGATCACAATGATTTATCTGGTTTGCGCCATAAACATGTGCAACGCCGGAGTCACTCAGAGTCCTAAGTTAAGAGTCTCTGGGGCTGTCGAGAGAGCTTTTTCATTTCTTACTCACAGCTGCAGATGCATTCCCAGCGAATGGAATGTAGACCTCACTGCCATTAAAAACTCGATTCGTCATGTTGACATAGAAAATCTTGCCTATCATGACAGTCGCGTCACCTTCGTCAGCAGACACGGCCTCTGCACCCTCGCCTGACTTCAAAGATCGTAATCCATTTCTTCTTCGATCAGTAAGCTTTGCAGATGTTTTCTTTTCCAAAGGAGATAACTGACGCAGGTACATATGCCCGCACGTATATCTCCTCAGAGAGCGGAAGTCGGTAGGAGGGCTTCAAGGTTGGCTAGGAAGTTCATAGACATAGCGTCTGTTTGACCGAATCTTATTCCTTTAAAAAAGAGACCTCTTGCAGTAGACATGAAAATCAGTAGGTGTCAACCGAAATCCCGAAATGCGTTTTCGTTTCGGAAAGACTAATTAGGTAGGGTTGTAAAACTAATCATCTTGCAGCACAATTCCATGACAAGTCAGTTGACTCGGGATGCCGGCTTTCGAACGAATTTCTTTTCGGCTGCATGCATAAACCATACTCTGCAAAAAATGGCTGTGTAAGTAGCATGCATGTTTCTCATTGATTTTCGACGCCCTTAAACACGCAACTATATTTAATGGAAAATAATGATTAAAGTATTCATTCTACTGGTCATCCAGTAGAAAATTACATCTTCTTCCAATTTTATACTTCAAGGAAGGGTAGAATTTGGTTTTAAAACGTTTATAATTGTGAGATTTTTAATACCATCAAATCGTCCCTCATAATACACCATGTCGCTTTTTTTACCAATGTGGCATGCAAAGTTTATTATATAGCTCAAATCTACTGCTAATGCTTATGAACTCTATATAGTCTCCTCTTTATACCGTATAGAAATGTATGGTTTTCTGTACGCGGAATATATACGGCCTGTAGTTTGAAAACCCCGGATGCAAATGCAACGGATTGTCGGATTCAAAATTATTCAGGAATTGATCAAGTTTTTGAAAACTGAACTATACCCTTGCTTTGTATATAAAAGCGAAAGATAACGCAATTTTCTACCGAATGAGCCGAAGAATGCATGTTTCCATGTTTTTTTATGAAATATAAATGAATTCTTAAGGGTATTTAAAATAAGTGAGAAAACTGTATGCTAATTATGTGTGATTTTTGCACGCGACCGGAAAGAAGTTCGTCCGAAAGCCGGCATGCAGCGGTAATTTAATTATTATAGAATTATGCTGCAAGATGATTTGTTTAACAGCCTTACTTTATTAATTTTTTTCGGAAAAAACCACATTTTAGAATTTGGGATGACATTTTATGGGTTTGCCCACCTACTGTAGGTAACTCTTAAACCACCATGATGAGACGGAGGACAGATTGGGTTTCTCCTGGAGACCGGTACATTTCTTCTTTTGAGTACACTTGTTGGTTGGATTTATGAGTTGAACTACGTCCACGAATGCGTCTTTAGGGAGAAATGACACTCACTGGCACTCAAGACCAGAAACTACCGTTTCAAATAGGCGAAAACGATGATGAGCGTCCAATACCCGTTATCTGTTAGAACTTCCTTCGAGGCGCGGTGAATCAGTTTACTGCGGTAATTCGCTTGAATATTCTTCAGTATCTTTGGAATCATTAAGCATGCATTCAGCTGAACCCTTCCACCCTTCAACAAATTTAAATGATAAAAACAGCCTTCAAACAATTTGAAATAAAGAAAATTTTTGAATTCCATTTTAAAACAAAAATGCAAAGCGATTCTTTAGGTCGTTTTTATACAATTCTTCCCCTAATTAATCATTTGAAAACGCAGTCAGTCATGCCTGTTGAGAGGTAATCGCTCAGTCGCTGTGGTGTTTTACGTTACGTGAACAAAAAGGTATAATTATAACGGAGCATTTGGAGAGCTGATTGAGACAGTTGTTCGGTTGAGTTAAAAATAAACATCAAGCTACAGTGCGTGGCTGGGCAATTAAATACGCATTAGTTAACAAAAAGTCTTTAATCCTTTGTGAACGAGTATAGGTCTATCGTATAAAACACCAAATAAATAGCGAACGACCTGAAGTTAAATAAACAGCAAAAGAAATATTAGAAGCGGTGTTACGCTCCTTATAAAAGCAATTTTCTTAAAACGCCCAAAATCCCGAAAATACAGAAATGCGTGTCAGATAGTTTAGAAAGCGCACGCGGCCTGTCAATCTGAAGAACTGAGCAAAAAGACAACATATGCACAGTAACTTTTAGAGCAATTCCTTTTTACGTCTGTCTCTAAGTAATCTTCCAGAATTTGTGTCATGCGGAGAAGATAACCAAATGCTTACTGCAAATTCTCCGTGCAAATGTGAACCAATTACGTCCTTCGAGGTACAATGACTAGGAGGAGAAGGATCTCGTCTGATTTTGAGGATGTAGTCATCCCAGTGATAACAATTTTCAGTGGGCAAGAATTTGGGTAACTTGGGCAGATGCAGGCGTGAGCATACTATAATCAGCATATCATTAGGGGTTTTCTTTCACAAAATTACTACATGGTTTTCGAAAACGATGAATTTCGTTGAGTCTCAGTGCAACCATATTGCTGGTGAATAATAAGCAGTTTTCAGCACTCCGAGTCGACTGCTTGAAATAATGCGTTCTGCAGTTCATGTATATTAAAATCTTCGAAAGCATATATTCCTTGAATGGTAATGAGTTTTTGAATGCCCTTTTATGCGAGACGCGGTTTGGGTAACATTTGTTGGGGCAGTTGCTTGGTTGAGTTAAAAATAAACATCAAGGTGCAGTACCTGACCCGGCTGATTAAATATGCACGAACTAATGAAACGTCGTTAATCGATCGAGATCGGGTTCGAATCCATCGCAAAAAACATTAAGTAAGTAACGGACAGCCTTCAGTTTGATAAAAAAACAAAAGATACATTATAAGTGGCGTTGCGCTCCTAATAAATAACAACTTTTTTAAGAAAGTCGAAATGCCGAAAATGCGAGAATTTCTGCCATACAAAAAACGTAAATTAAAAAAAGCGCACACGGACTGTCCATGCAAGGAACTGAGTGAAGAAAAGAGGACAAGCACGATAACGTCTGAAAACCATTCCTCTGAACGTTTTTCACTAAAGTAGCCTTTTAGAATTTGTGTCAGGCGGAAAACGCAGCCAAATACTATTGAAAATCTCTTCTGTGCGACGTAAGTTCGTCCTCCAAGGCATGTTGACTTAGGCGAGAAGGATTTTGCCTGTTCTTGAAGCTGTGGTCATCTCAGGAGAAACAGTTTTCATATAGTCACATGAAAATAGCTGGTTATTGAGTAAGAATTTGGGGTTACCCAAGCAGATGCAGGCATAAACATACTATTGTCTGCGAGCCAATAGAGCTTTTCTCTCGTTATATTGCCACGTGATTTTTGGCAAATGTGAACTCCGTTGAGTTCCCGTGTCCGCAAAGCGCTAGTGAATAATAAGTGGCTTTCAGCACTCTACGTCAACTGGTCGAAAATATTGGCTCTGCAGTTTGTGTATATAAAAACTTTCGGAATAAAATATTCCTTGAAGGCCTAAAGATCTAAGTAATTCCTTGAATTTCATTTAAATATAGTTTTTTAATGTCAGGTCTTATGCGTTACAATCTGTCCTACATTTATGTTAACTTGTTTCAATGATTGAATTCCCCAAATTTAATACAGTCAGAGCTTCCGAAATGGGCTTCCCTGGTGATCAAGCGACTGTACACACTTTTAATAAGGCATGCACAAAAGGCCTGTGGTATCTTTTAACGTTTAGTTTTACTACTGGAATCATATATATAATTTCCTCTCGCCCGGAGATCAATCCGCCAAACCACACTGTAGCCCATAAAAGCGGACTGCTCATAACGCCTACTTCTGACTGTTGCGCGCGTGCATTTCTGTTTCAACGGACTCCCATCGCAGTCCGCTGAGTGCGGTTAAATTATAGAAAACGGAGCCTGCTTGGGGGCATGGATGCCGCTGGGAAAAGTGGTCATCGCAGTTTTCCCTGACAATGTTGGCGATCATCAGTTATTAAGGCCTTATCGTCGTGCAAACGCCTAAAAGCACTCTAAACTGCAGCCTAAAGACAGACACAATGTCCGCCTCGTGCCTTGCTGACGGTTCACATTGTTCAGCGTCCATCGTGCCACGTAAGAGCCTGCAATGCTTGGATAGGCGCAAACTCACATATTGAAGGCTTTTAACCGGGCAACCTGTTATTTTTCCCGACTGGGAAACGCATGGTTTATCCTGTCTGCAGGACACGGGAATAGGCACCTCACCCGTTCAGTAGATGTGCTGACTCATGAAATGTTGGCCGAAATTCTGAAATGCGTTTTCGACTCGAAAAGATAACTTAAATAGGGTTTTAACATTAATCCCCTTGCAGCAAAATCCCAGGATATTTAAGCTACTCTGAGATGACGGCTTTTGAATGAACTTTTCCCCGACCGCCTGAAAAAATAGGCCCTCTGTAAAAAATGAATACTTGAGTTGCTTGAAGTTTTCGCATTTATTTCTGGTGCTTTTCTAAATTTAAATATATATCATAGGAAAAATACATAAAATATAAATCCTTTCATTCATTTAGTAAAAATTGCGTCATCCTTAATTTAAATATTTAAAGGAAAGGTATAATTCGATTTTAAAAAGATTTTAATTGTCAAATTTCGAAGAATGCAAAAATTACCGATCCTAGAACGCCATGTCTCTGCATTTACTAATGTTACTTGCAAAGATTACAACATGGCACAAACCCATTGCAAAATTTTATGAACCCCATATAGTTAGCTCTTGATATCGTACAGAAATGTGTGATGTTTTGCTACACGAAAAATACACAGTCTGAAAACCCTTAAAAGGAGGTCAGATTCAAAATTATTCAACAATTGGAAAAGTCAATTTGGCTAACACGTGTTTTCAGTAATTCTTCGTCAGGCCAGTACAATTACATGAAGGAGTGAAAGTGTACAAACTTAACAGTGTTTATAGGTGTCTCAAGGTCAATTATGTCATTAACACTCATCTTTCCC
>CACRXP010000087.1:1364488-1412715 GCA_902702965.1 Spirometra erinaceieuropaei | reverse complement strand
GGGAAAGATGAGTGTTAATGACATAATTGACCTTGAGACACCTATAAACACTGTTAAGTTTGTACACTTTCACTCCTTCATGTAATTGTACTGGCCTGACGAAGAATTACTGAAAACACGTGTTAGCCAAATTGACTTTTCAAGTGTAACATGGGAATATTTGCGGAATTGGAAAAGTATTTTTTAAATTCAGTTATACCCTTCCTTTAATTTTAAAACATGAATAAGACGAAAGTTTATACAAAATGAAAGAAATAATTCATATTTTTATATGTTTTCCATGAAAAATTTTTGAATTTTTAAGGGCGCCAGCAACCATTGAAACATTTCCTACTACCTAGGTTGCCATCTTTTGCAAAATTCGAATTTTCTTAGGCGGCTGGAAAAAAGTTCATTCAAATGCCAGACATCTAACCGTAACTGAAATATTTTGGGATTATTATGCAAGGTTAAGGATCTTACAATCCTACTTCAGTAATCTTTTCGAGTCGAAAACGCATTTCATATTTTCGATCAGCATTTCATTAGTTATCACATCTACTGTAATACAGGTGGTTTTGCCGCACATTTTAGATTAGGAAGGGGGTAATTAGTTTCAGATCATAGGAGGAGTTTCACCACTTAGGAATCAAGCACAAAACCGACCGTAGTACGGACGATCCACGTGTCCCTGTCCGACAAGTGAGGCCAAGCGAATGTGAGCACTCCTCATGGAACATGTGGATAAGCCATATTTCGGGTTAACTGTGGGGAGGACAGTAGCCTCCGGTATCTGCACAACAGTTTCCGCTAAAAAAGCCGATATTGGTGAAAACACAGGGGAGCCTTTCAGTTGGCGATAGTATTCTTCGGCAAGAGTATTGCCAGTGTCTGGCTATTTTGTGGAAGTCGTAATGTGGAAATGGGACGCCACAGCTCTTCCCGCAGCTAACCCCAAATTATTGCTGTGGTTTTTATCAGAAATGGATGTAGAAGTGTCTAGGTGAGCGGTAAACCCCGTGGGTGTGGTAGATCGCATTATCTGCCGCAGGAAGGTGGAGGCCACTCCGCGCGTTTCGTAACTGACACCTAACTCTCGTTGGTGGCTCTCCAAAGCTAAGCAACGCCCGAAAGCCAGAGCCTGGTAACTGATTTATGTGTATATCCACAACCGATAACTCTGCTTCCCATCCCATCCACCCTCTCTCATCCCTTATTTAAAAGTATCCCACGGAGGGAGCGATAGGCAATGCCGTAGGTGGCCTAGGCTAACTCAAGTCACTTTACACTAAAAATTCTTTACCTATGGCGGAGTTCTGCAGTCGCCTGAGAGGTCTATTTGTGGATAGGACAGCTTACCTCCGCACTGGGGAGGGATAGAAAAGGTGATCGAAACAAATGCCGGAATCACGGGACTTACACGCGGACTGTCGAAGCAATGAAAAAACCACCACGTTCTCATCGTTCTGCCCCACTCCACAAGCTGCTAATGTAAGTCTGCCTACATTGGCAGTCTGGAAGAACAACTGGCCGGAAAGAAGAACGGTGCTATAAGATGAACATTGATGCGCGCAGAGAGACCTGATTCATTGAACAGGGTTAGTTGGAGTAGGCGGGTGCCAGGTAGGATTTCTGGAGTGACCGACCAAATGCAGAACGACGGGAGGTTGACGTTGCATTTGCCATGGGGAAAAACATCGCGGGAACACTGTTCTTTTTGCCATTGGACACCAAAGATATACTCACGGCACTTCACCTACCTCTTTAGCAAGCCACTTCCGCCACCTGCATCAGCGCTTCGTGTATCCCAATGACCAATCCCAGCGAGGAGAATAGCATATTCTACGAGGATTTGCATGTCCTCCTGACGACTGTATCGAAGGTGGACAAACTGGCTATTCTTCGTGACTTCACCGTTCGCGTCGGAACAGATCAGGCGGTCCGAAGGGGCACTGGATCGCCATGATATCGGAGGCTTCAACGATTCTGACCTCCTCCTGCAGTGAAGCCTAGCGGAACAACGTTTCCTCATGGCCGACGCTTTCACCCACCTTTCGACATGGGGCAAGCTACATGGATGCACCCCTGATTGCAACGTTCGCAGCTGCTGGACGGCGCTCTCGTCCGGAGGCGAGATTGACTGGATGTGTTTGTGACCAAGGCCATCTGTTAAACCGATGGATATCCGCCTCGTTATCTCAAAGATGAATCTCCGACTACAATCTCAAACAATACTACTAAGTGGCAACCACTAGGCAAGTAAGAGGCTGATATGTTGCATTCACCTGCTCACCACTACACTTTCGGCGACCGATCGACCCTACGACTGGAGTATCTGCAAGCCCCGGATGAAAAAGCCACCGCATGTACACGGTAGTGTTAACTGCGTGACTTCATCCACTCGAACAACCTGGACGTCCTCGGGCAGGCATGTCATCAACACCGGGACTGTTTTGACTGGAATAACGATAAAATCCACAATGTGCTCGCTAAGAAGAATGGGCTGCAAAAAACCTACGTCAAACACGGATCCGAAACAGGCAACGTGGCCTTCTTCGAATGTCGTAACCTTGCGGACCAAAGTGAGCCGGTTGGCAGGATGCCTGGATGAGTCGTAAGGACAAGGAAATCCAGGAGTACGCAGACAGCTTACTCTGTCAGATTTGGTGGGTTCATACTTTGCAGTAGGTTGGGCGGGTAAACTTGGTACAAATGTAATTTAACTCGCGTCGTTCGATAGGGCCTCGTAACCCAGATGGCTAGAGCGTTGGTTGTGCTAAAGCCTTCCATTTACTAATACCGAGTTTTTCACAGATGGTTCAAAACGATTTATTTAAAATCTTCCATAAAATTCCTCCGTCTTGCCCCATGCAATGCGCACACTGATTTATTGGCTTCCCGAGGCAGACAAGCTTCGTATCGATGATAGTGGTCACGAACAGGCAAGTTCGACCAAAGTCGATCAGCCTGTGGTTGTAGCGATGAGGAGTCACAGATGACGAGGCACTGATGAACCTCAGTTCAGTGAAGTGCTTATGACCCGTCTGGCAGACCCCAGTGGTAAATCAGCTGCACTGGGTGTGTGAGCGCATGTTTTTGTTTCCGGTCCCAGCTAATGGTCAGGGTTATTATTGGCTGAATGAAGGCAAACAAGCCCGAAACATTTCTCTGCCAATCTAACACCCAGACTCTGTCGTATCCCCTCATATATATATATATATATATATATATATATATATATATATGGGTGGCAGATGGTTGTCCGTTCGTGACCCCTATGGTCCCTACTAAGTTTGTTTACTTCGGGAAGTCAATGGATCTGTTTGCGTCCATTCCTGAGTGAATACATTCCTGATCTGCAGCGATAGAGACTGGCAGGTGGCGATACGCTGAGGAACTTCGGTTCGAGGAAATACTTATGACCCCTCTGGTAGACCCCAAGATGGACCAGCTGAGTCAGTTGTGTCTGTGCGCATGTTTGTATTTCCGGTCCCAGCTGGTGGTCAGGGTTGTGATTGGCTGAAAGAAGACAAACAAGCCCGAAACAGTGCCGCATCAATCTACCCCCCAGACTCTGTCTGCTCCCTGCTATCATAGCTTGGCCGACTTCGGCCTGGTGGGTGATTGCCTGTTCGTGACCCCTATCGCCTATGCTAAACTTGTTTGTTTCGGGAAGCCGATGGATCGGTGTGCGCCCATTCCTGAGGGAATATATATATATATATATATATATATATATATATATATATATATACATTTACTGATTGAAGCAAAAATGCGCTACTGAACTCTGTTCTTCCCGATATTCAATTCACCATGGAGACAGAGAACAACAATCAGATCGCCTTTCTAGACGTTCTGGTCCATCGCAAGGTCAACGGGAGCCTGAAAATGACGGTCTACAGAAAGGCCACTAACACGCGCCAGGTCCTGTCCTACCACAGCAATCATCCGCTGTGTCACAAACGAAACTGTGTTCGATCTCTTTACAAGAGAGTTGACACTCACTGCAGCGAACCGGCCGACAAGATAGCCGAATTCCACTATCTACGGCGGATGTTCACCTCCAACGGTTACCCCCGCAGCTTTATTGAACGCAGCAGACTGTCCAGAACAACCATGAAGTCAACGGCAAATCAGCCGAAAGTCTGGCGAGCGCTGCCATACATTGCGAATGTTTCCGAGGCAGTTGCTCGTATTTTGCAACCATTGGGTATCGGCATCGCCCATAAACCCGAAGCGACAATTAGACGTCTGGTCATGAGACCAAAAACGCCCCTGCCACGAGGCGAAACCGCCAATGTTGTCTATCGGATCCCGTGTACTTCCTGCGAAGCCAACTACGTTGGGGAAACTGGGAAGAGATTGCAGACCCGCATGGACGAGCATGCAAGAGCAGTGAGAAGAATGGATCAGCTCTCGCTGGTGGCGGAACATTGCGCGGCTTTCGACCATGCCTTCGCCTTCCTAGACGCCGAAGTCTTGGGCCAAGGGAGCGATCAAACGGTCAGGGAGACGCTCGAAGCTTGGCACACCACAACTACCTCGATTAACCGCTGCGCAACTTTGCCGGCCGCCTATCAAGCCTTACGGGCGAAATTCAATAAGCAGGGCCACCGACGAGGCGTCAGGCCAGAGACGGCAGCAGTCGAACCCAAACCCAGCGGGAACACAGACGGGCATAGACAGGAATCGGGAACCGACGAAACCAGGGGACAACCGGCGACGAACACAAACCTAGGAGACCGCCTTCTGGGTCCGAACACAGACAGACGCCAGCCCCTGGGGAGAGCGCCAGACAGTGACAGGACCCCCCAGCCCGACGTCAACACCAGCATGACAACCACCATCAACACAGTTACGGACAGGTATGAACGGGGCAGCGAGGCGGGAACCCACGACAGTGACAGGCACCCCCAGCCCGACGTCAACACTAGCATGGTAACCACCGTCCACACGGGTACGGACGTGTGCGAACAGGGCAGGAAGGCGAGATGCGCGGAGGGCAGACAACGGACAATGCAAACAAGAGCAATGGCCGCGGTCGCCCTGATGCCGCTCCCCTTCTCACACCCGACAAAGAATGAGGAGGAACCGTTGCCGCCATGACAACAAATCGCCAAGCCTTGAGATGCAGCGCGCTGGCAGTCAGTGACACGCCAGCACGAAGAACAAAAACCCATAAATACTGTGACGTGCAGTACGCAAACCAGCTCCGATGATGGAAGCTTGTTTGCTTTCGAAACGTCAGGCAAATATACCTATGGTTCCTGCGATCGCCTTATCTTCTCATATACATTTACATATATACGCGTGTTATGATAGCATGACGCTCGCGGATTAAGTTACAGGGTATGCTAGTCCGGTTGTGCCTTGGGGCTCTCGCGGGCAGTCCCAAGCCGACCAGTATCATATGATGATAACAGACTATCAACAAGGACAAAGGAACATGTCCCGTAACCTGACCGGCGAGCGCCACAATATTATAATTAGTATTTTCGGTCTCCATAAGGCAGTGGGCCCAGGGCCCAGTGGCAGAGTTTTGTACTCAATGACCAATGCATCCGGCTTCAAATCTCAGGTGATACACATCTGGGTTCGGCTATGAGTGACTGGCGGTAGCTAGTAGGTCAGAAATGGCCATTGCAGTCTCCCTTGCCTTTGCCGGTATTTCCTTGTTAGCATATAAATTGAATGACCGATCTTATGAAATGCGTTTTCAGATAGGAAGGATTACTTAGGAGCGGTTGTAAGACTGGTTTTATTGCGACAAATTCCATTAGCATTTCGGACGCGGCAAAATGTTAACTTTTAAATACACTTCTTTTCAATCTCTCATAGGTACCGTACTCGGTGAAAATGACTATCTATGTAGCATGCAATGCTCCCATTGATTTTTCGGAGTTCCTTAAAATTCAAATATATTTTTTAGAAGTCACGGACAAGAATATGTTTTTCTTTCAGTTGTTCGATAGATAATCACGTCATCCTGATACTTTATATTCGAAAAGGAGTATAAGTAGGTTTTAAAAAATAATTTGGAGCCTGATCATTCGTTGCACTGGTGCTTACTGATTTTAGTATATAAGGTGCACGCGTCAAGAAAATCACATATTCTTATATGCTTTTTAAAAGATATCGTATGGAGTCCATAAAACTTTGCAATGGATGCGGGCTATGTTGTACATTTCATGAGGAGCAGTGGTGAACGGTTATGTACGATGTTGTGTGAATAAACCTGAACGGTCCAGAAACTCTCATTATTAGAAACTTTTTTAAAACATTATTATAATCTTTTTTGAATATGAAATATAGAGATGACGTGAGTATCTATCAAACGACGGAAAATAGCATATTTTGCTAGCGGTGTCTATAATATATATGCGAATTTGTAATACTGTCGAAAATAAATGGGAAAAATGCATGTTACACTAGTACTCATTTTTTGTTGAGTACAGTTTCTACAGGAAATTGAGAAACAGGGTATTCAAAAGCAGACATCCCACCAAGTCCAAAATATTATAGGATTATTTTTGCAAGATAAGCAATAATACAACGGCGCTTAAGTAATCCTTTCTATTTGAAAACGCATTTCAGAATTTCAGCCAACATTCCACGAAATCGGTCACTCACTGTTAATATGTGGATGTGGAAAAATACCTGAAGGTGATCGCTGGGGCCAGTTGTTTATTCGTCGAAATTTCCGAACTCCACGCAAGCACATCGTCAAGAACGTGAATGTATACGCAGAAGGATACTACTGGCAAAGACCAGGGAGACTAGGATGGCCGTTTCTGGCTTACTAGCGCTCGTCAGCCAGCCTTACCCAATCCCAGGTTTGGAAGCAGCTGACGTTCGCGCCGGGGTTATTTTAGTGACTGAACGTTAATAAGTCCAACGCTCTAACCATCGTTTCGCGGGCCCCTTGTCCTGTCCGTTACGATCTGGTATTTTAGATTACGGGACCTGCTGAATGAACAGCCCCCTCAGATAGTCGCAGAACGACTAGAAATAATAGGCACTGACTGTGTACATGACACTGACATCAACTGAAACTTGTTGTTTATTTCCGTCAAAGAATGAACACTTGATTACTTATGAAGTTCAGTTAAAAACTCGACGACAGCAAAACTCTATTCATACAATCGGGGCAAAGGACGTCCCTAAATTCAACAGATAAAACCATGTGCATTTCGGCTATGATTGCAAAAGCGGATGATGTTTCCCAGTCGCTATCCACCAGCAATCATTGGACTTGAGTAAAAAGTGCTTTAATTGTTGAGTACGGCTTTGGCCAATTGACAAATAGCCGTTCAAGACCAAGAAACATATGCAAACGCTCAGCCCTCCTCCAGTCGCGGTAACATAAAGGTAAATTTTATATTGCCGGTGGTGATTTCGGGTGAAATTAAAAGTACTCAGTTAGCTCATTGGTGGACAGTACAGGATTATCTGTTATGGGGTTTTACTATACCTACTGTTATCTACGTGGCGCATGCGTAGCGATATGTTTGTATAATGGAGCACTTATCCTTTCATTCCCCTCGGGATACCTGCCATCTTTTTAAGGTCCGCGCAAAAGTGCTACATGATAGCAAAAATGATCTTTTTGAACAATTTAGGGCACCTATTGCTCATATTGGGTGTCGCTTGCCGAAAACTTTTTTAATTGTTAGAAAAAGCTTTCTTTGGTTTATTCCCTGCCGAATTCCACTGTAACATTTGACAGTCAGATCATGAGCTCTTGAGAAATAGCTTAAAAAAGTCTTAATGAATATCTGAAATAGTTAAATCGGGGCGAGTATGCACATTAAACTGGTGCCAACTGATCTGTTCGGCAATCGATTTAGATAACCACATTTTTGGCGGTAAAGCTGTTGAACCGTAGCATCGGTAGGACATTGTTGTTCTCGCGTGCACGTTAACTAATCGGCTTGGTTTTTATAGCATACGGGACACTTTGGATCAGGCATTGCGCCAGAAAAAGTACATCTTTCAGGGTAACCAACTAGGACGTAATCGCACTTTCCGATAGGTCCTCAAGAAACAGAACTTACCTAATAATGATAGGTCCCGTTGCTTTAAAATGCATAGTTAGATGGAATGGCGGGGCGATTAGGACTCTCAAACTGGATCTCCGCAGCAAAAAATGTCTAATGTTTTCCTCCAACGAGTAATGAAAAAACGTCCCACCCATCTCATCCGCATATTATAATTTTTGTTATCTTGGTATATTTTAATTAAAAAGGTAGTTTAAGGAGAGTGGTGTATGCATCACACGCGCGGTCTCAGCCGAACTGCTAGTAAAAGCGTTCCAACATAACTTAGTAAAAACAAAAATGTGATCTCCTTTTAAAAGTAACTGTTAAAAAGACTTTGATTTCCATAAATCACTCTAAGAAATTTAGTGCTATCCCTTTCCAGGTATTATATTTGACCTCGAAGTGATTAGGATGATTTTGATTGACACAAGTTTTCGTGGCTAACACAACTCGAAATAGGTGAGGGGCTTAACTTCGCTGTCACCAGAATAGCTATTTGCGTTCGAAGAAAGACGGAGCCTGGGTCTCAGATGAAAACTCAGTCAATTG
The DNA here is from genome assembly GCA_902702965.1 of Spirometra erinaceieuropaei. Lineage (NCBI taxonomy): Eukaryota > Metazoa > Platyhelminthes > Cestoda > Diphyllobothriidea > Diphyllobothriidae > Spirometra > Spirometra erinaceieuropaei. Next base: position 1,404,145 of record CACRXP010000087.1, on the reverse strand, counting down.
ATGTATCGATCGGGCGCCGACATACAGAGCCATGCGCATCCGCCTTTAAGACCTGCGTCACAGACAGGTGATTGAGTAATATCGTCAACTGAATCGCCTGTGCTCTTGCCACTAAATCCCGACGAGTGCAAACCCTCAAAATAATAAGTAACTGGCTCCGGTGCTCCGCCATTCCTTTTTATTCTTAAGCATAAATTCTTACTCTTACCTGCCGCTCAGCTTTTCAGTTGAGTGGACGAATGACTATTAATGAATGCTTTTATTTGTCTTCATAGTAGGAAAATAAATTTATCCCCTTAAGTGTAACAATGCATTTTAAAACTAAACTGTATTGGTGAAATGGTAGATTGCTGTCATTCAGCCAAGCCTCTCTTTGGCCTCCAATGAGGAAATTTAGGTAAATGGGTATGAGGCTAAACGGCATTTGGATAATCTTAGGAAGTATTGCCAACCCACTTTTGCAAGTTTAGCTTCGCAGCCACTAAGTCGATCAGTCGATTTATTGATCGGTGCCGGCAAAAAGAGCCCTGAGCATTCATCATCGGACAGGCATCGCTGATTTTTGATTGACTTACATCTCCCCTAAATGTTGCTTGTTTTGCTGCCGATTTTGTCCCTGTCAACTGACTCCGGTAAAAGTTAGGCTCAGACGAATAACGAGGTGATTTCTGTGATCGAACAGCTTACTTATACAGTAGATGTGCGAACTCATTAAATGTTAACAAAAGTCATGAAATTCGCTTTTGACTCAAGAAGAGTACTTAAGTCGGGTTGTAAAATAGCTTGCCAAGCAGAATAATTCCAGGAAATTTCATTCACCTCAAGACACCAAATTTTGAACAAACTTCTTTCGGGCCATCTGCAAAAACTACGCTATAAAAATGACTATTTAAGTATTCCAAATTCTATTCATTAATTTTCTATGATCTCATAAAGTCAAATGCATTTCGTAGAAAAATTGCATCAAAGTATTCATTCTTTTACTCATTTGGTAGATAATTACGTCTTCTGTAAAGTTAATACTTGATGAAGGGTAAGATTTGGCTTTAAGGAAATTTTTAAATCCTGGATAATTTCGAACCTGACTTATCGTTAATTTGCCTTCAAGGCTCCTAAACTACAAGCTGTATTTTTTCCGTGTACGGAAAACCATATATATCTATAAGCCGTTAAGAACAGTTCATATGTGGTTCATGCAATTTAACAGTGAACTTGAGCAATATTTTGAGTTTTACAAGCATTATTGGTAAATGCAGAGACACGATGTTTCACGGATGATCTTTTAACATTCTAAACAATCTCATAATTGGGAACTTCTTTAAAACCGAACTATACCCTTGCCTTAAGCATGAAATTTATTGAAGAAGTAATTTTAGTTAAACATGTAAAAATCACTGCTTTTGTGCGTGCTTTCTATGAAGTATATTTGAATTTATAAGACATCAATATCCAACGAGACAAGTTCACAATACTCAAGGAGTTATTTTTAGAGCGTGGCTTTTTCAGGCGGTCCGAAGGAAGTTCGTTTAAAAGCCGGCGTCCCGAAGTAACTGAAATATCCTCGGATTATGCTGCATAGTATGTAATATAACGACCCTACTTAAGCAATTTTTTGAAGTCAAAAGCACGTTCCAGAATTTTGGTTAACATTTTATGAGTTAGTATGCTAACTGTGCATAGACCTGGAATGCGAACATTTATCTCGCCTCGTAAAAGCATCACTATCGAGGCTGACAAAAATGCAGTCGTTAATCTAAGTATGCAAACATGGATTTCAGGATGTGTGCGATAATATTTTAGTTTTATCTTTTGCACGAAGTATCCATTCAATGATCTTTCGAAAGACGCATTAAAAAAACAGAAACTTACAGTCCGCTAATCGAGCTTCAAGGAGCGTTCATAATTTATAGTGAATTGTGGGATCGCCAACAACTATCTTAAATGCATTTTACAAATTGTTGAGTACTGCATAAGTCATTATTGCTTTTTTCAGTTAGAGAAACCGACCACCACCGATGTATACTGCTTATGAAGTATGCAGCATAACCCACGCCCATTATAAATCTTGCCAGTTCTATATAATTTGCATCTAAGTAACAAAGAGATATCTGTAAATTTTCGTAAGTGGGAAGTCGACCGCCTTTGGACTTTAAAACCTGAATGAAAATGCAACGGCGGATCTTATCCGATAATATAAAAACTTTTTTAAATCCAAACATGCTCTTTAAGTGTGAAATATATAGGGAAATTGATCTCATACAAAATAAGTAAAAGAAAACACGTTTTAAAGCATGTTTTCCACAAAATAAATCTGAATTTATAAGGGCATTCAAAATCGATATAAATGATTTTCAATTAGGTAGTCATTTATGGTCGAGTGAGATTGTTGCAAGCGGCTGAGTAGAAGCACATCTGAAAGTCGGCATCCTGTCGCTAGTGAATCGTCCTGGGTTTATGCTGCCCGATGTTAAGTGTGACAACCACACATAAGAGATCTTTGTAAGTCGAAAACTTATTTCAAAATTTCGGTTCACATTTTATGAGATCGGTTACTGATCATAAGTATGTATCGAAAAGATGTGTTGTTGGTTGGTAAGGCACCAGCAAAGACCATTATAATTTACTGAATTCTGATTGGCACGGACTTCCTGTAGATTAAATAGGGTGTGCACTGGTCCAGTTAATACGAGCGATTACTAAAGTGCTACTATGGACAGCATTCGTTTAGAAGTCGCTGGTGCCGTTGAGTACATAAAACTGAACGACTGCCTTGTTTTGCGTTCTTGGTAAGGATAAAATGTTTGAACGGGGAGGGTTTCTATCGTGAACTGCCTATTACATTTATTTACGTAGGCGATGTTCGGTAGAGTTTTTGGTCGGAATCTTATCACATCCTTAGACAGTTCTACCCCAAGCAGGAGGGTATTTTTAGGACTAAACCGAGCCTCGGACACGGTGCTGCAAAACCTCTATATCGACTCCCACACGCTATTTTTTACCGAAAGACAAAAGATTTGTCCGCAGTGGAGGTGCTGATGGTGTCTTTCTGTGCACATTCCCACCGCGCACATCGCCATCATGTTGGGGTACCCGATGGAGGGTATTGTGACACGACCTACTCCTTTACATCCGCCGTAAGGGATAGAAAGTTATTTAATGCCTCCATTTGGTCTGAGATGTTCAGTTTAATCAAAGGCGGCACTGCATTCCGTCCAAGTGAGCCTATACTGCTCTTTTATGCACGGGGCCTCCTTTGAGTGGTTTCCTTTTGGAACGGCTCCAGTACGCCCGTATAAATCCTACTGCTACAATTCCCGTAAAAAGTACTTCTTTCCGGCCGCATGCGAAACCCCACTCGGTAAAAAAATGAGTACTTAAGTGGCAGGAATTTTTCTCATTAATTTTCGATGCCCTTAAAAATATAATTATATTTCGTGGAAACCATCCATAAAACTATTCATTCTTTTACTCATCGCACAGTAAATTACGCTTTTTTTTAAAAAAATTTTACCCGAAGGGAGGGTGAAATCAGGTTTTAAAAAGTTTTTAAATGTGAGATTTTTTAATACTATCAAATGGTCCTTCATAAAATGTCATGTCTCTGCATTTACCAACGTGGCTTGTAAAGCAAGCAGTATGGCTCAAATCCACTGCTTAATATTATGAACCCCATATGGTATACTCTTAATACAGTAGAGAAATTTATAGTTTTCTGTACGCAGATATTTGACGGCTTGTAGTTTGAGGATCCTGAACAAGTGTTACGGCAGATCGAGGTCAAAATTATTCGGGAATTAGAAAAGTTCTATAAGACCAAATCATACCCTTCCTTCGAACGTAAAATTGAAAGAAGACGAAATTGTTTACTGAGTGAGCAAAAAAGGATTTTTACGCATGTTTTCCACGAAAGATCATTGAATCTTTTAGGGCATCGAACATTTATAAAAATTTGCGCTACTTAAGTAGTCATTTTTTTACGGAGTATGGTCTTTAGTTGCAGACGAAAAGACGTTTGTTCGAAGGCCGGCGTCCTGTGGTAACTGAATTATTATAGAACTGTGCTGTAATATGATTGGTTTTACAACTCAATTAATATTTTCAAAACGAAAACGCATTTCGGAACTTCTGTTGAGATTTCATGAGTTAGCCCACTTACTGTGTGCTGATTAGGCCTGTCGTTTTATTGATGTTGACTTGTTTAGTAAGTGCCAAGGACCTTCGAGAGACAGCAGGGACTAAGACTTGAAAAATCAGCCCTAAGACACAAGAACGCCTGAACCAGACAATTTGAGGACAATTTCATCGTGTTTATACCTTTAAATTCCTGTGAAAATAATGGGTAGACTTAGAGCAGATTCTCCAACACAAGCCTCTTCAGGTCGGTTTGAGAGCTGATAGCAGTGATTCGGAAGCCTTAAAGGAATAACCGACACACTATATACACATTCTGCAAACAGGTAATCAGCAGTACAATCCGCGACCGACTTCATAAAATGCTGATCGGAATTTTGAAATGCGGTGTCGATTAAGACAGAGTAGACAAATGTCTTTGCCATATCGATTATTTTGCGACCTAATCCCATAATATTTCAGGGACGAAATGATCTGGGCCTTCGAATGCACTTCTTTTGGATCGATTGCAGGAAGCTCACTCGGTAAAAATGGCTACCAAGTCAGTATGATTTTTAAAATTAATTCTGGCGTTCCTCATACATTCAAATATGTTGTTCAAAAACATAATCAGAAATAGTCTTTCTTGCACTCATTTGGCAGTAGTAGGTCTTAGTGGAAGAGATATTCTAATGAGCAAACACATTTTAAATATCCACGGAAGATTTGCAAATAACGTATTGATTAAGTTCCGCCGAAGGATGACGGCAGAATCTACATTCGAAAGTCAGTACGTCAAACTATAAAATCAAAATTAAAATGTTATTTCATGTCTGTCGTGTCAAAAGCTCATTTTAGTAGTCGGCAAAGGGGAACTCGATAATCTAGATCCATTTTTAGTCAGTTTCATTGTTCACTAGAGGCATGGTCACAATAAAAGCCCTTTTCTTTTTATAACCCGCTTTTAGGCCCTCAAGCAGAAAAGCGTCACCACCCAGAGTAAAATCGAATGACGTTAACTACAACTGTCCAGCGCGTAAATGATTACATAAGGTACGATGGACAGTTTATAACGGGGTTTCACAGGGAAAAGATAAACGTCAAATCAATTTAGTTTTCAAGCATCTAATGGACAACGGATGCCATGTGCAAATTGTGGAAGCAATCTTGGTGGTATACGAAGTCATTTTGAGGACGCCTACTTGCAAAGGACTACCGGATTATGCATGCTGGCTTTGCGTAAGGCGGAAATTTTGCGCAGAACACATAAAAGGCCAATCAGTCGGTATCAAAGACTGCTCGGATTAAGCTCGTCTACCCAGATTTTCTGCAAACTGAATCATACGTTTTCCCATTCGCTTGACAAAGCAGCATTTGAGGCTCAAGAGACAAGAAGATGTGGTTATCGAGTAAAGGCATGAAGTCGTTAGCCTGATGCCTGGCTGACTGTTCCGCGGCTAGAATGTTGTGTACCACCCCCTCCCTCACAAATAATCAAAATAAAGGGAGAGCCGTGAATTGTCATAGGTATTCGGTAGCACGTTGACTGCACCCTATAAATACTGCAGCCCCTTGTGCATGAATCACCGGTATCGGCTATTGTCTCTGATGATGTGTTCGTGCAACAATCCGAATCGTAAGGCGAATCGTGCCTCCTTCTACACAATGGCTTCCCGGGACTCGCCTCCTTTCTTTTATTGGAAAAATATTCATGGTTACTTCACTGAGACGAATGATGTTCCACAAAAACACCTCTCTGAGGAAAAATGCGAATATAGCATAGAGTTGCGCAACTGTTGTTTACCTTAACCAAAACCCATAATATTAAAAAAGCGCTTAACAATCTGTATACGAGAAGCAAACGACGGGCAGCAAAACGATAATTGCAGTAAAACAGCCAAAAATAACTGGTTCTGTCATATTTGAATACAGGTGAAAGTAATCAGAGAAGCGTACAGAAAAATAATAAGCGTTTATAGGGCTGCAATTATGCGGAACAGCAACCAGTTAGTGGTGGTAGAGACTTAATATACATCAACAGAAAAGATGAACGGTTGTATAATAAGCATTGACAAGCATGAATGAAAGTAGACTCAAAATAAAAAAACATAAATATGAATGACGACAGATTAAAAGGGTGACTATGTCCAACGGATACAACGTACAGACTGAACTATAAAATTCAAAGATTTTCAGTATGATATTAAACAAGCGAATTAAAACTCATTTTTAAAAAGAACTGCAAAAACCGTTCTATTAATAGGCACCCGAAATAATGATTAAATAGAATAGGCGCAACCGCCTATTCCTATTTCCTAGACGGACTGAGAAAAGGCATTTTCCAGGTGATCAAGGAGACTTAGCTTCTCAGCAGCGATGCATTCCGGCGACTCGCCACTTAAGGAAGTTTGATCCCAGAGGCTTATTTTACGTGAGATCTTTTCGGTGAGTGATGAGATTTTCGGAAAAAATGAAGGATCCATGGAACAGGGTGTCCCACTTATGGTCTAATTAACAGCTAAATAGGATGGGGAAGGAACCAGGGGTAAATGTTGGTCCGAAATACTCTAGCGATGTCTTCAGAACTGGTAAATCACCGATTTATTTGGATGAGCATAAGAGCACAAGTGAATAAACACAACGCCAAGTAATTTTGCTGCATTGACTATAATCTCAATTTGTGTTTTTACTTAGAAAAGGTTGCCTTAAAAGAATCCTGATATTGATAAATCAAATTGTGGATTGGAACATACGGTAGATGTGCTAACTCATGAAGTGTTAACCGAAATTTTAAAATACATTTTCGATTTAAAAATATTGTTTAAGTAGGGTTGTAATATTAATCATCGTGCAGGATAATCCCATAATAATTCTGCTACTTCAGGATGCCAGCTGTCGAATAAGCTATCTTTGGCCGCCTGCGGAAACTACGATCTGCAAAAAATGACTCATCGATTAACATGGATTTTTACTATGGATTTTCGATGCTCTTACCAATTTAAATTGATTTCGCTTAAACATTTTCGTTCTTTTAATCATTAGGTAGAACGTTACGTCTTAATTAAATGTAATACTTGAAGAAATGATTAGTTCGGTTTCAAAAACTTTTCTCATTCCCGAATACCTTTGCAAACTGCCTGTGGTTACGTTTGCATCCAGGGTTAAAAAAATACGAGGTGTGTATTTTCTGTGTACGGAAAATCATATATTTCTATACGATATTAAAAGAAGACTTCACAGGGTTCAGGAACGTTGGCAATAGATTTGAGCCATATCGGACACTTAACAAGAAACATTAGTAAATGAAGAGATACGATGTTTTATTAGCAGACATTTGACGGTCTTAACAAATCTCATACTTATAAATTTTCTTAAAGCCGAATTACACCCTTTCTTAAAGACGCAATTTTCTACAAAATGCGTAAAAGAATGAAAATTTATATGCATGTCTTATAAAAAATTAATTTTAATTTGGGAGGGCATCAAAACCCAACGACAAAATTCATGTTTATTAAGGAGTTATATTTTACAGAGTGCAGTTTTCTCAGGCGGCCAGAAAAAATTCATTAAATTCGGCATCCTATAGCAACTGAATTATTATGGGATTGAAATGCGCGGTGATGACTATTACAATCTTGCTTGAGAATGCTTTTTGAGTCAAATGTATTTTAAAAGTTTGGCTTAAAGTTCACGAGTAGCAGTTTAAGATCAATTCATCAGGTGCGATTAGCTATTTAACTACCAAATTTTCATAGAGTTCACACAGAAATTCCCATAATGCACATGCTGCGTATTCCATATCCCCGAAAATTCGATTGCATTAGGAAACAAAATCAACCCAATTAAGGAATAGTTTGGTTTATAACTTGTTATTTACTGGCTGGTATATATTTTTTGTCAAGAAGATAGGTCCAAAAACGAGTATATTGCAAGTTACCTACCTGTGGCTTGCTGTAACAGATAACAAGGAGGCAGAACAAAATCAAAGAACAAAAAAAGGAAACTTGGGTAAATACAAAGTCTCAGAATTTATTTGTTCTCACTTAAGTCCATAATACAGTGCTGCGTTCGGTCGACATAAAAAAATCGACAAGCTCAAAATACAACTTTTGCTTTACAGGTTCGGTACGATAGAGGTCTAGGCTGTGTGCAGAAATAAAACTTACGTAAGTATTTACCGTATGGACATCATAGGAACTAGTTAAAGGCTTGTACCTGCGTTTTCAGTAAGGTCAATAATTATACAGTTGTATGCTAATGGCTGCCTGTTGGCGATTTGTCCATATTACATGGTTATTCCGCAGTAGCTGATAGATACCAGTTTAAATATTCACATCAATTATAGACCGTGCGCGACAAGGTCTTTTGCGAAACGTTTACTTCAGGTTCACGCATTAATTTCCTCAGAAGTTAAACATGGCACGGAATGACAATTTTTCTTAGGTTCCAGTCGGAGAGGCCGGAGATGATAGCAAAAAGAGATTATAATCTAAGGCTTCATCAGAATTATGTTTCCATTAGACCGTGAACACAACCATTATCCTGCAGCATTATGCTGCCCATCTGCCATCAGCCCTCACGTTTACTCCGCTTTGGTTGATGGACTTCCGCCAAATATTTATGTCAAACTTCATTCTGATTCTGTAAATTTGATATAGACTAATTTGCTCCAAGTAAGCGATTAATATATAAAAAATGAAAGCTTTGCAGCTTTTGAAATAAAGTACTTACTAGAAGGCACACAATAAACCCTGACAACCCCTCTCAGACATGTGTTACAGCAGGTACATCGTAAACCTATACAAATACCATTGGACTGTCAGAATGGTCGATCATTTGAACCACCAGGTGTTGGTATTCCTACAAGTTGCAACCGGTACAGTGTGTTATCATGTAAAATCCTATGCACACAGATATGTGAACCTGCGTCGACCCCAGAGACTCGTTTAAAATTGGTACTTAGTACTTCGCAAATGCTCTTCCTGGCTTAAGGTCAGTGCAGTGGATATATTTTAGCAAACAAAAAATGTCCTTTAATCGGTTTCCCTATTAAAATGACTTTGTTTGAAAGGAGAAAACGTTCATCTTTTTTATAGCTAGGTTCTGAGGGAACAATAACAGATGTTGCCTTTAAATGAACGTAAAATACTTCGTAACGACTAAAAATTGAAATCGGTATCTTGTCAGCTTGTTGGCCGTTTAATTTATATCACTAATTTTCGGGCATAGCTCTGTTATCCTTAATTAGCCCCAAGCGTATGCAACCAAGTTTTGAAACACTTGCTAGGTACACCTGCGGCAGTCCTTTGGACTCCCATATTTGCATACACCCTAAGTCAACGATAAAAAGGAACTTCCTCTACACTTTATTGTACGACATTACAGAGAAAAGTGACAACAAGGTATGGTCATTCTTATTTCTCCTTGCGGTAAGGCACAATACGGCCAAAATGTCTATTGCTAAAATACGGAAGAAAATATTACATACTACTAAACCCTATTTTTCAAAGCTGAATTATTATTTCATTTTGGGGAAAAAAATCTATTTCTCATAACTTATCCTATCCGACGTTTATAAATAGTAACTCCACTTTTTTGGTTGTAAAAGAGGCTTAGAAGAAACTTTTCCTTCATATATTACTGCTCTTTTACAGCAAAGCGCGCGCAGACAAGCGGTTTTTTCTGTGATAAACGACAGCATAGGAAATTGTTTGGATATCAGAAGGCATACGACCTTGTCTAAAACTGTTCCGTTTTTATTCTATTGAACAGACTTAAAAAAACCGTCTTCTCCGGAACTAGTCGTCTTTGCTCCACGTTTATCAGATAAACAAAAGTGACAGCAACCCATGTACGTCGTTCTACTCACCAAGGTTTTTGCTAGGGAACTTCATAAGTTGACCCCCTATTTTGTTTCGAAAAATATGAAACGTAATCACGGGTTAGGACTGCCCATAACGGGCTGATTTGTAGGCGAAAATATTTGCCCGTACAAGGGTCTAACATAAAACTCTAATGAAAAGAAAGTAAATTTTCCCAATAATTCCTGATACTTGATTGAAACAATGTATTTTCTGGAGACTGCTGGTAAAACGCATGCAATTGAAGTCATCATATAATAAAAGATATAGGTTTTGTCCACTTCTTGAGATAAACAAATGTATGAACACTATTTTCCACAGTTAGGCGTTTTTTTGAAAATGATGTGCACGTTCACATTTTATTTAGTTTTTTTAACTGCTAATATGCAGCCTGAAACAGGTTCTGTCGAAATGTATCATGTGTGTCTTTAGTCCTTTGGGTTAATTTTCAAAAAATTCAAATATTTCCGTCGAAAACATGCAACATATAAGAAGACCGTCAACACATGCATATTTTAACAAAAGAAATGTTTTTTATTCCGATTTGTTGAAATAGAAGACAAATACGTCCACAGAGAGCGTCGCTGACAAGCAAAAACTCCACACATAACAAACCAGTTTTTCTCGCTAGTAGGCTCAACACACGCGACGGGGAGTGTTTCCTGTTATAACGGTATACCGTGATTGATGACTTATCTCGAAGAAAAAGCTTCCTGCCGAAGTACTATCTTCGTTTGGAAAAAAGATCAAAGATTTTCGACAGTGTCTTGTGACTTTCGGTATAGCTCACAAGATTTTTGAATGTTTTTCACCATCACCACCACAAGGAATCTTCGATGACACCATCACTTTGTGCTCCGAACAAAAGCCGACATTAACTGAGGAGGCAAAAGGCATAGAAATTGTTGGGGTTCACGTGGAAACTGAGAAGACCCAATGCTGTAGCGGTGGTCTTGGGTTGAATTGTCTTCACGTTATAAGTTAAGTGAATCAAATTTCTTCTAATCAGCGTTTGGACGGGTGCCGCTATGGGAAGTAAACATTGATCTCTAACGCATACTCCGGTTGACTGGCTTCAATAGTGTACAGCGATTTCCAGAGTCACAGTTTTAGAACCTAAGTAGAACTGTTTCATGTGCTTTGACGCAGTGCAGACTGCGAAATTAGTGGCATTGGGAGCTCCGGCTAAATTTTTATAACTAATAAGCGTAATGGAGATGGTATGACATCTAGTCAACTCCAAACGTTTAGATTATAATTCATTCAAGGCAGTAATAGAACCAAAGGGACGAATTCCATGAACGGTCGGTTGCCGAACTCAGAGCTTTATTCGCTTGACGCTTTGAATTCCAGCTCGAAACTAACATTGGAGACAAAATTGGGTAGTGATAGTTCATGCACAACAGGCTGCAGCACTTAAATGATGCAGTCAACATACTACGGCATACCTATGAATATCCACGTCTCCCCCCTTCATCAGAGATTGTTGCACTTGGTGTGAGGATTGTTCATTGGCCAACATTCGAACCGTTAATTGCTGAAAATGAATCACGTTTTTTGGGTGTTGGTGTGATGAGTAGTCACTTATCTGGCCCACTGACCGGGGCTTTGGGAATAGTGTTCACTTGTGGGCTCCTCGCATTGCCAATAAATCCGCTTAGGTTAGGTCCAAAACCGAATATGGAAGGTCAAGGTCATTGCAATTGTTGCTAAACTGAGAGCCAGTTAACCATAAGTCAAGTATCTCGCGAATGACACGAGTGTCACCTTTAACGAGAACATCAGCCTTGTCGAATTTTAATGTGTGGCCGGATCTCGTCAAACGAGCTGCAATTTGAGAGGTGGCACCATTTCTTCACCCAGCTTCCGCGTGTTCTGCCATTCGCGTCCAGAGCAATTTTCCAGTCTCTCCGAAGCGCTTACTCTGTCCCCAAGTGCACCAGATTATTTAAACGACTCCAGACAATTTTTGCCAGGACAGTGGGTCTTTCTGTCTCACCGGCTGACGCCTGATGGTTGCCTCCGTCTGTGGGCAACTCAACCAGCAAGTAATGCGAGAAGGTAGCAAACATTAAATAAGATTGCTGAAATACAATACCTTCGACGCGTCTTCAAAGCCAAGGGCTACCTACGCAACTTCTTCTACTACTGCAAACAAAAACAGGACGAGAAGGCCAAATCGTATGGAATCAGAAATTGGGCGAGCGCGTTCGTACGTCACGAACGTTTCTGAAGCTGTCGGCCACGTTCTCGCATCGCTTGCGGCTGGAGTTGCACACAGACCATAGAAAAAACACCCGGCATTAGACGATGAGACAGAAAGACCCACTGTCACTGCAAGAAACCTCTGAAGTCATTTATAGGATCTGGTACAGCCGCCAACTTGTTCCAGATTTGTTGCTTTCCTTAACACATTGATCCTTAAGACACCACAATCTGTGCAGGATACGAGAACATCTAAGAATGCCAGGTTCGAGCAAACGTTTCTTGAGTTGCGATACACCCTGTTTATGGGGTGTGCGTGCTCTTAGTTACTTTTTAATTTTTAGAAGGCTAGTGATTTTTCTATGAAAAAATTATCAAAATGTGTTCTTAGTAGTTTCTTACAGGAGATCAATGTTCGCTAAAATCAATGCTTTTTAGAATAAAGTGTTTTGTTTCGGGACAATTTCATGAAGGGCGATTTTCCAAAATATTCATGTGAACCTAGGATTGTCCATCAGCGTCCAGTTTCTTAGGGCTACTGGCTTGGTATTTGGCATTTTTCTCACAAATGCATGCCAGTTAGTTTGTGGAAAAGGATGTTTCGATGAAATATGTTCATTAAAAGGATGATATCTCGAAAGCCTCGGTAAGCTACCGATGCTAGAAGGTTTGAAGGAAAATTGATTAGAAATCCGAGGGATTTATCCAGCTAGTTGATCTCGCGCTGGTGGGTCTTCTATGCCTCTGTTGCCTCCAGGTTTCGAGACCACCCATGTTGCTGGGCTTTCATATGACGTATGGGATTTTGATTTGTGCGAGAGTTTTTCAATCTAATAATTTATTTCCTTTCCCTTGGGACTAGTTAAACAATTCCGAGTCTCCCGTTGAGCTCGATAGGCTAACTACGGCCAGCTCCTCTCCGCATATAGGAATAGATAATGTAGCCTGCGGAGGTTTGCGTACCTGTTTGGAGAACTAACATCTAAAAAGATAGCTTACATCAGGCGTCGTTCCTGGAGCTGCCTTTTGTAGGGATACCAGCTTCTTAGGAATCAAATGTGTGGTCAAAACTTGCCGATGTGCTTAAAGCGTTAAGGGTTGGAGCCTAACCTCGGTGACCTCCGTATCCGATGGTGTAGACGAATCTGTAGTTTTCATCTTGTCACCATGATGTAAGCATTTGCAGTTTCCAAAATTCGTCTTGTCACCATGATGTAAGCATTTGCAGTTTCCAAAATTTTAGCAAGCTGCGATGCCTTTTCAGGTTTCATCATCCGGAGTCACTTTGAGGCTCACGGTCTCCAGGCCATGTCGTTTCAGCTAAGGTATGTACTGCGGACTCCTTTTTACAGAGAACATGACCTACTACATATCAAAACAGTACTTGCATCACTTGGTAAATTGGCTTAGGTGTTCGATAGCATTGATGATGTAATGATGTTATAGCCATCTGATATTTTTGACTGGTTGGCCGCAGAATTTCAGTTAACAGGAAGAAAGCGCGGACATAAGCTCGTCTGAATGGCACTTTAGACAAAGACAGAGAAGACCGAAATGGTCATTTCTGACCTGTTTGTCGTTGTCAGCCAGCCGTACCCGACTCTAAAGTGTGCAAGACCTGAGGCCCCATCCTGCGACCTGTTGGTTAAAAGTCCAACCTTTTAACCGCCAAGCAACGGACTGATTGTCCTGTCCGTTAAACAGGGAGTGAACGTTTTTGAACTGTTGGCGACTTTTCAAGTAACCCTACTTCGTACTAACGCACTTGCGCACCGACTCACAAGAATGTCGGTAAGGAGATGCCAGGTGTCAGTTTCCGCCCCGTTCTACTGTGATGAGAACATTCGGCGCAACTAATTGCAGCTCAACAGGACTTATTTTGCTAACGAAAGATGCGCCGATTTGACAAGCTCGGAACTTTGCTTAATACTAAAGCAGCCATGCCTGGGAGAGCAATCCGTTTGGGGGTCTTTTTATTCATTCACACACCTATTCAACTCACTGCCACGGCAAGAAACGTCTGGAGTCATTTATCGGATTTGGTGCAGTTGCGGACCAAGCAACTACGTCGGAGAAACCGGAAGACAATTCCAAACGCGAATAGCCGAACACGCTGCAGCGGTGCGCAGAAATGACGCCAGCTCTCAAGTTGCGGCTCATTCGACGGGTTCCGGCCACACATTCAAATTTTACGAGGCCGAAATTCTCGCAAGAGGTGACAACCGCGTGAGCCGGGAGCTGCTTAAGTCATGGTTTACGGGCCCCCAGTTTATTAAGAAGTGCAATAATCTTCCCATTCAATACACCGTGCTGAGACTTCGTCTAGGCGGAGTAACTGGCCACGCGGGGAGCGCACAGGTGAACACTCTTTCCAACACCCGGATCAGCGCGTCAGATGGTCGAGCAATCATTACACCAACATCCAACGCACGTGATGAAATTGCAGCAATTAACGATGCGAATGTCGGCCATCACGCCACGTGCAACGATCCCTAAAGAAAGGGAGGGAGCCGTGAATATTCATAGGTATGCGGTAGCATGGCTACTGCATCCTATAAATACTGCAGCCGCATGTGCATGAACCACCCTTATCTGCTTATGTCTCTGATGATGGATTCGGGCAGGAATCCGAAACGTCAGGCTAATAAAGGTCTTGTCCCGGCGATCGTGTCCTCTTCTTCAAGACTGCTTCCTGGGACTCGTCTGTTCGCTTATATTGACACCTATTCAAGTAAAACTAAGTCGGTCTTAGGATAGGCGTCATAAAAGCCCAACAGGCTGTTCGGGACGTAAGGCTACCCCTCTGTCGCTCAGTCAGCAAGCTGCGCAATTCCGTTATGTCCTTGCTTCACTTTTACGCACGTTAGAAGTCGATGCAAGGCTGCCAAAATGCAGCAAATTACTGACTCTCCCTAATCAAGCCATCCAAAACTTTTGTTGTTGCCACAAATAAAACCAGAAACTCGAATAATGATTGAAAATAATGCGACTCAATGGAGCTTTTAAAAGCAAACTTTTCCTCTCTGTAGAAAGGAGATTTAAGGAAGTGCCCTACACAAAGCTATTCTAGGAACCGAATTTAATATGAATAATTGCCAAGGAAACTAATTGGATCTAGTCAACCAAAAGAAGTTGTAGTTAGTTCTTAGGAAAAAATTTCCTGTGCATGCAAAGTAAGCCTGATGCGACGGAGAAATTACGTTATCTGCTTACATACGGTCACACATGCAGTAATTGTTGTTTTTTTCGGAAATGAAAACAACTTGGCCCTTTATGCGTGAAACAAATTCCATCATCATAGTGGGGCAGCCCAGGTTTACCGTCGGACAGTAAAAATGACTGCCAGCTGTGCCACAGGCGGTGTCTTGCGTCACTGTCTTGCTTTACAACGATCTACAGTAGATGTGCTAACTCACGAAATGTCAATCAAAATTTCGAAATGCGTTCTCGTTTCGAAAAGATAAATAAGGTAGCGTTATAAAAATAATCATGATTCAGCACAAATCCATAATAATCCAGTTACCTCAAGGTGTCGGTTTTCGAAAGAACGTTTTTATCGGCTGCATGCATGATCTATATTCTGCAAAAAAATGACTACTTAAGTAGCATGCAATTTTCTCATTGATTTTCGATGCCCTTAAAAATTCAATTATATTTCATAGAAAACATGCATAAAAATATTTATTCTTCTACTTATTCGGTAGAAAATCACTTCTTCTCCCAATTTCATACTCAAAAGAGAGTATAATTCGGTTTTTAAAAAAAGTTTCTAATTGTGAGATTTTTCAATACCGGTAAATGGCCGTTCATGAAACGTCATGTATCTGCATTTACGAATGTGGCTTGTAAAGTTAACAATATTGCTCAAATCCACTGCTTAATTTGATGAACCTCATATGGTCTCCTCTTAACACCGTAGAGAAATGCATGGTTTTCCGTAAACGGAAAATATACAGCTTGTAGTTTTGAAACCCTGAATGCAAGTGTAACAGCAGGTCTGGTTTAAAATTATTCGGGAATTAGAAAAGTTTTTTTAACCAAATTATGCTCTTCTTTTGAGTATAAAATTGGAAGAAGACGTGATTTTCTACGAATAAGTAAAAGAATGAATATTATTTTGCATGTTTTACATGAAATTTTATTGAATTTTCAAGGGCATCGAAAATCAATGGGAAAATTGCATGCTACGTAAGCAGTCATTTTTTGCTGAGTATAGATCTTTTTAATGCAGCCGAAAATAAGTTCGTTCGAATGCCGACACCCTGAGGTAATTGGATCATTATAGTCTTATGCTGATTCCTGATGAGTTTTATAACACTACTTAATTTATCTTTTCGAAACGAAAACGCATTTCGAAATGTTGATTGACATTTCATGCGTTAGCACATCTACTGATATGACAACGTGCGAGTTAAAATAATACTAAACGACAACTTTAACAGTTGAAACACTAACTTACGCTGAAGATTCAACGCGCCACCGAAGTATGCCTCACCATTAACATTAGCAGTCACTCCTTAGTACGAAAGTGTGAAGTTTCGGAGGTCTTGGAAAACACCCTCCAGTAACTGAGTGCCTTATTCATATTTAAAGAGGCCTACGTAGACAATATCTCAAAATCAAATTTATACTATCCGTTGAACGTTGGCAGTTCGACGGTCATGCCGACGATGTCCACTATGTTTTCCACAGAAAGGTGAGGCAGGTACGGTGACATGCGCGTGGGTCAGTTTATAGTGGGAGTAAACTTGCAAAGCATCTACCGCACTCTCTCCCCCCCACTTGGACTCGGCGAAAAAGTATAGTCAAGAAGACTTGAGGTGTTCGCAGCCGAGTGGGCGTACCTCTTCTTAACCTGGCGGTGTGTCCAAACAACCGACTGGTATAGGATTAAAACATTCTATCCTCAAGGGCTAGAAAACTAAAATCGGTCCTAGCAATCTACTGCCATTAAACAGTTGCCATAATTATCACCAATGTTGCAATCCTGCTCTCACAGTACGGATGTGATAATAATACTGTTGGCGATAATAATATTGCTCCGATGACTGCTGTTAATGAGAGTGACATTAGCTACTACTACTACTACTACTACTACTACTACTACTACTACTACTACTGTTACCACTATTCCTACTACTCCTACTACTAATACTACTGACATTTCGATCGGCGTACACGATGACGTCCACCGTGTGCTCCACAGCATGATAAAGCAGACACGGTGACATGTGTGTGAACCAGTTTATGGAAGGAGTAGACTTACGCAGAATCTGCCTTACTCGCCCCCCTTCCCCACATGATCCTAGCGTCAAGACAGAGTCAAATAGACCGGAGACGAGGGAGTGTGCAGGTGATTGGCACGGCCGGACCCGCACCTCTGGGCACCATCACATCCCCTGGCCCCCAACAAACACTCGACCAGAATTTCAGCCAACAAAAGCAGCACCACAACGGTCAAAAGGATGACGAGGACGACTACATAGTTATATTCGCGACCCAGCGGGAGAGCAAGCGCATCTACCGGCAGAGAACCAGGGACCGCAGAACTGCGAAAGCTCATCAGGCTGCGAGGGCCATCAAGACTTTGCAGACGCAACGCTTTATTTGCCTGAGCCATGGCCATTCAAAGGCTGGGTCTACTATTATTGCTACAGCCGCTACCACCACCATCAGCATCGCTAATATTATCACCCCAATGAATCGTAATTGTTTTTTCTCGCACACCCTTACTGCAGCCCATCAGTCCTTCCTCAACTCAACTTTTTCGCATTTGCTTCAGTCAAAGTGCAGCGCCCGTTTGTTATTTTCTTCAACAGGGTGACAGAAACCTGCTCGAAAGGAGTCGAGGATAGAAACTGCTCACATAGCCAGTTTTAGCGGAGGCACCTCATTAAGTCCGAATGATCGTCTAATAAAAAATGACAAAGAGAGACTTCAGCGTATAATTATTCATGTGGATGCGAAACTATACAAAGAAATATGCCCTTCCAAGTATAGCTTTTGACTCAAATATAAACTTGGACTGGCATATCAGGCAACCTAGGTAAGGCAGTCAAAAAAGGATAATAGTAGGCTTGTTGGGATATTATTCACAGTGTAAATGCATTTTTGGCTTCCCGTAAGCGGTGCCTTGATCATCAATCCATTCACCGAAGTCGGAAACACAAAAAAGACGAGCAAGAACTTTAGGAAGTTAACGTACAGTAAATATGCTTACTCATGGAATTTTAATCGAAATTCTGGAATACGCCTTCGACTCCAAAACATTACTTACAGTGCGTGACCTAACTCATGAAAGGTGCCGACATTTAGGAAGGATTGCCAACCAATCGCATACCGACACCATTTCATAAGACAAATGCCTATGTTAATTAAGTACAAGTCTAAAAGAATAAAAAACAAAATAACTGTTACAGGCAATGCTGCGTTGTTTAGAAATGTCGATTTATTTTTAAAAGCGCAATATCCCGAAAACGTCAGAAATGGCTCTAATTAAGTAAAGTTCGTTTTTAGATGCACATAATTTATTCTCATACCAAACACGTAGTAAATATAAACGTAGACTTAAAACCACGTCTAATAACAGCGTCTTAGTGAAGTTTACATCTAAATATCGTTTATTAAGTAGTGCGACTTTATATATGACGGTTTGTCAACTGCCTACATTATGGGTGTGGATTCCAAAACAGTTTTTCGGTGTTTTATAATTTAATTAGCGATTTAAAGTTAAATGAAAAGGGGTTTAACAAGAAAAGCTGGATTTTGCTTGATTTCGCCGATGGAGACGACGTAGGATCAAGCTTTTTCATAAAATGACATGGCATGAGGCCGGTTGGTGCCTAATAAATTTAAATATAACTGACAGGCGTGATCGTAAACATACCATTTCCCGTTTATAGAGAGAATATTTCTTTCGTTAATTCATTTATACTGTTCTTTAGTTTTTGACTACGTTGAGTTTTAGATCGGCCTCGAAATTTTGCTGAATACCTCATGATTTTCAGTGTTGTTACCCGATCGCCCATAAGGACAGATTCTGAATTACCTCCAAGTTTATGAACTTTAAAATAAGATTGTTCTTGAGGACATTTACCGAATTACTGAGTGTATAGGCGCTCCGTTTCAGGAAGGTGGTCGTTTGGGTCACAAATGAAGACTCATTTAAACATCAAACTTCATTTTCGAGAAAAATGGCTGTCCACAACGAACGCCACCAACGAATATGCCTTGGATCAATGAGAAAACCTTTCTTAATAAGTTACCTCTTTAGGAAGCGTTTTATTTCTGCACTCTGTCCACGAATCTCTGTGTACTTTGCATTTTTGCACTGCGAGGCCAAGCAAAAATTTGACGCCTTTGACGGTTTATTTCACATTCCTAAGCAATATTAATATTTTTCTACCGTTAACACAAGAATATGCCCCTCTTTATACATTGAGGTCATTTCCACTATTTGTTCTCGCTTTTAGACTCCGTTCTTCGATTATGAATGCACGGCAGAGCGCCTATACAAACATTGATATTTTGCTAAAACTAAAAATGCTTTGCGCGTTCTATTTCTAAATACGATATGCACAGAAACTAAAATACAAGAAACTTAGTGTGTCATATGTTTAAAGCTGGAAATGACCATTCCGGGGGGTCATCTATGTGACATCAGCTAGAATTGTGCAAACGGCAAAAGAATGTCAGCCCACTCAAACGAAGAAATTCCCATCTGCATTATTATTGCCCTTAAGGGCACCAAATCGCACAGATCTGCTAATTCAAACATAAAAAAATTTACAAAATATCCGGTTTTCTTAAAATAACCATTTTCTCAGGAGGTTGATAACCATGGTCAAGATCAGACATGAAATAAAATTTTTAGTCCCGCTAAATCTGTTTATTAAAACTCTTACGGGTAAAATACTATCCTTTCAATGAAGAAGTCGTTCAGTTGCGTAACTGGAGTCTAGGGCATGTATTAGCATAGAAAATTAAGCGAATATATTTCAACGTCTATTTCCATTAAAATTTACTGAGATTTTACTAGATTTACTTAGGAAACACAATTTCTAAACAAGAAAAGGAAATTGCATTGAAGGATGTGGGTATGCGAACAAAGTGCGCCACGTTTAAGGTGTCCAAAAATTCTCTAATCAGTTTCCGTTAGATGAGATATGTCACTTACTGTAAGTATGGTTGTATTATTAAGCACTATGCTGTATAATTCCATGATAATTCACTTGCTTCAGGATGCAAGCTTATGATTGACTTCATTATGGCCGCCAGAAAAACTACACTGTAAAAAATGACTAATAAAGTATCCCGAATTTTTCCCATTTACTTTCGAAGTCCTTGTAAATTCAAATATATCTCATAGTAAAAATACCTAATTATGCGTTTTTTTTACTTGTTTGGTGAAAAATTAATTTTGCTTTTAATTTTTACACGAAAGAAGGACAAAATTCAGTTTTAAAAACGTTTCTTATTATGCGGTTTTTTAAGATTATAAAGTGCCTGTTTATAAAATATCGTCTCTGCATTTACCAATATTGGTTGTAAAGTTTACACTATGTCGAAAATTCACTGCAAAATTGTACAAACCTAACAGGATCACCCCCTTAATATCGTATAGAAATGGATGAATTTCCGTATACGGAATATATACACTTTGAAGTTTGGAAGCCCTGAATGCCACTGCAACGGCAGGTGGGGTTCAAAATTATTCGGAAATTGAAAAGGGCTTTTCAAATCTAATTCCATCCTTCCCTCAAAATGCAAAATTTAAAACAGACGTAAGTTTCTATCAAATTAGTGAAAGATTGCATATTTTATGCATATTTTTAAGGAATATATTTAAAGTTCTAAGGGCATGAGAAATCAATGAAAAAATCATGCAACTAATGTATTCTTTTTTAACAAAGTGTAGTTTCTGCAGGCGACCAAAAAGAAGCTCATCCAAAACTGACATCTTGGACTAGCTAAATTAGTACGGAATTACGCTACCGACCCCGGGTATTACAGCCGTACTTGAGTAACCTTTTCGAGTCAAAAACGCATTTCAAAATATCAGTTAACATTTCATGAGTTGACATACCTACTGTATATATGTAGTTCTTGGACTGCTTTATAGGCCGAAGGCAATAAATCGGAGGGAAATTTAACAGCCCAGAAGATTTGAACGAAAGGTGGCGGCTGCTGATGTGGTACATTTCACGGAACGCAGACGAAAATATTAAATTAAACAATCGCCAGTAAGGGTTTTTGATAAGAAAGACAGTTTGCAATTGGAGTCGTTCTCCTCCCTCAAACCCGAATCTGCACGTGTTGCGGGATTATGCCCAACATTAAGGGGTCTGTAAGAAGGAAAGTGCTGAAGATCTCAAACTAAATAACCTAGAAGAAAAGCCGGATTGCCCAAATTTCGCTGTGCCTGTGACATATTTACGTGGAATCACTACTACTACTACTACTACCACTACTACTACTACTGCTACACTACCACTACTACCGCTATTATTACCACACCACTTTTATTACTGCTACACGCACCAGTCAAGAAACCGCCACCAGCAATATTTATACATAACATTAGCCACCAGTGCCTGACTGGCAACAAAATCTACGAAAACAGGTCCATTAATACGAAAATTAAATATTCAACTCTTTGATGATCTTAGTGACAGACTACGAATTTCTGGGTTACACGCTCTGTCGGAGGCCATTTCCCGGATAGTTAGCGAACATCTGCGGGTACCTTGTGAATGCTAGCGACAGGTATTAAGCTCTGTTTGACACGTGAACTAGCACTACGTCCGTATTACAAAGGAGTTTGAATAAGAACGCAGAGAAACGTACCTTAGTGGCATATAGCAAAACGGAAAGGTCACCAAACCGTATCCAAACTTAAATTCATCGGGTACGAGAACGACAGATGCGACGTCTTTCCTGCACATTGCAGAAGCGAGTCCCTGACGGTGAGACAGAGAAAACATCAACAGAACAAAACTTAACCGGTCGAAACAACCCACTGACTGCCAAGTCTACAGGCAGAGGATGTGCAGGTGAAAGTGCTGACGGGTTAACAGGAGATTACTAGCGCGGGCGCGGGCGTACGCCATCACAGTCTGTCCGGCTTTCACGACTCGCCCTTGGATAACAGTTCAAAGGCACTGTCACAACCAAATGAACACCTGCTAAGACAAAGTCGGAGTCGTCACTGTGGGTGGCTGAGAACGGACATAGCACTATAAACTATAGTTGACAGCACAGGTACTAGCTAAAAGCCCAAACACGTTTTTCGCCGATATTCTACCGCTGAATGACGCAGCTACGAGGGATTCGTCTCAATAGTAGGTCTCTCGGAGTTCCCTGTGTGCTCTCTGGTAGTGACACCAGTCCCAAAATCGAGAACACCTACAGTCAGCCAACTCCGCTAAATGACACATCCGCTTGCCCTGAGATTGAGAAAGGAAACATAGCAGCGGCCAAGAGCAAGTAAAATTATTGTTCTCGGAACTGTTCTGACAATTAAACTCCGCCCTCCGGCTAATTCTAGAATGAGTGCCCGCACACATGCAAAGTAAGTGTCGGAAAACGAGAATACACCTGCTTGCCGACGTGCCCTTCAAAACAGGACACAACGACTGAAGAATCCGCGAGGCACGACCAACTACAGGCTTGCCGAATTTAGTCAATTTGCCGGTGTTGGAGGTAGTCATACAAGATACCAACCATGAAATTACGGCTCATTATTCTTCGCCGCTTAACACAGATCGCTATTTTAATTTTCTACATCTTGTCTCTATTTCGGGTGAGAGCCAGACAACAAAATAAAAGATCTGAAGATACTCCTTAAACAGCTCCAAAGAAGACTAGATCAGCTCATCTAATAAAATTAGCTTGGTATGTTTTTTCTGCGATAGGCTGCCTTTGAATTGCTGCATGTTGTCTAGAAAATGCACATTAGCATTAAACATAGAAATAAAATTAGGAATTCGGCAGTAGTATGAAGCAGTGTAAATATGGACTGGACAGTAACAGGAGAAGAGGATTCGATGTGAAGGAATGACCCGAGGCATGGCAACTTGAGATACCCGCTCTCAAAACAAAGTCATATAAGACGCCGAGGATTCACTGCAAGGTTAAAGTAAGCAATCACTACGGCAGATAAACCTCCCTTTCTAATCTTTCCTCGATTTGACGCCACCTCCATGCTCAATCTGATCCTAAGACCTTTTTAATTCAGCATAGATGGATTCAGCACTGCGACCTATTTTATTATCCGAAAAGCCTTACACTAACCCTTAAACAAAGTTTTCAACATTCTCGCCCAGATTGGGCGATCTTGTTCACAGAAGACATTAGCCCACTTCTTTCCATTTGCATGAATTCGCTCGGTTGTGGTGCGGGAGGGTTTAATGAGCCTTTATCACCTATTATTAATCGGGTACACCCGATACTTGCCTGCTGCCAGTGCTCTGTCGCATCGTCAGTAAAGATGGTCAAATGCCGCTTTAAATATTATTCAAAGAGGATGTCAAAGCTGCGGCAGAATGTCCACAACGGGTGCATGTTTCTTCAGATAGAAGAAGAAAAATGACATTGTTAATCTAACTTTGACATTGCAAATCGCTAAACTGAAAAAAACATGGTGATACCATCTGGCGTTGAAACCGCGGCGTTACCAATCACAATCTGCGCGGTGTTTGCTTGAGAGAAGACGTCAGCAACCGGTGCGATTTGACATAAATCATCACGACAGTGCCCTGCGCCACGACCGCAAACACACACTCAGTCGCCCAACGAAAGCCAGGAAATGGAATCATGAAGTCTGTTAGTTGAATTGCGATATATACAAGCGCAGATAAGTAGGATGGTTTCTGCAATTGTGGCTGGAGGTCTGAGACTCACGTGATTGCTGGTCCAGTTTTGACGTGTATTCACCGCACAGATTTCGAAGTTCTCGCATCGAACTCACGAATTGCCTACAGGGTGTACACAGGGACTTGGGAGAGTGGATCAGATCTTTCAAATAACAGCCGATCCTCGAGAATTCTAAATGAATGCCTATGTGTCGCCTAATCATTGCCATAACTTAGACCTCGGTTGCGCAGAATCTGATCACCATGAATCCACTGGATTCTTGACACAATTTCTTCTCGTCAGTATGCAATACATTCTGATTCTGCAAACAATTTCCTAGACAACCGTGATAATCCGCCTTTTTAGGGAGAGAAGCGAAAGATTCGACAGTAGTGGATTTGAAATCCGAATACTCGTCGAGGTCATGTGAGTCCACTGCAACTGCTGAAACGGTCAGAATAAAATCGTTACCCAATTAGCTCGCATGGCATCAGTTAAATTTTAGAAAAATTGCTGAGCACGGGCATCTCACGATATGCTGTGCATTGCCGCAAACGGAGGAGACTTTCGAAAATGCTAATTAGGTGGCTGATCACCATAAAAAGGGGTAGTCTTAAATAACTACTTATTCCAAACGAATGTGTTTCATGTGACGCCCGTCTTCCAATACATCTGCTGTGCGTGACGGATCTCATAAAATTTTGGCCAAAATTCTGGAATGAGTTTTTGATTAGGAAGGATTACTTAGGCGGGGTTGTGATATCAATTAGCATGCAGCATTATTCCAAAGTATTTCAAACTCACTAGGATGTCGGATTTTGAATGCCCTTCTTTTTGACCTCTTCCGGATACCGCATTGGGTAAGCAACGACTACTTTATTGGCAAAAATTTCTCCTATTGATTTTCGATAGTCTCTTAAATTCAAATATATCGCATATGAAACATGCACAAAATATGATTTTTCTTTCTCGGGTGGTAGAAAATCATATTGGCTCTATAGTTTACGTTTGAAGAAAGTGTATATTAAGGTTTTAAAAACGTTTTTCGACGATCGAATAATTTTGAGCCTGATCTGCCATTGCATCAGCGTTTAGCGATCTCACTCTACAAGGTGCATGCTTTCTGCGTAAAGAAAATCATATACTGGTCTAAGCCTATAAAAAGACACCGCATAGAGTTCCTAACACTTCGCAATATATCCGAACTGCGTTGGATATTTAGTAAGGAGCATTGGTAAACGGGCATATACGGTCCTGTGTGCATGGACATCGAACGGTCTTAAAAATATCATAATTAGAAACTTTTTAAAAACCTGAATATACAATTTCATCGCATATCAAATATAAAAACAATGTGATTTGCTACCACCCGAGTAAAAGGAGGCATATTTTAAATATAAATATAAAGACAATGTGATTTGCTACCACCCAAGTAAAAGGAAGCATATTTTGTGCATGTTTCCTATACAATATATTTAAATTTATAAGCTTATCAAAAGTCGACAGGAAATATGCATGCCAATTAATTAGTCATTTGCTACCGAGTGCGGTTTCTGCAGATGGTCAGAAAGGAGTGCATCTTAAAGCCGACATTCTAGTGAGTCCGAATTGTTATAGGATTATGCTGAATGCTAATCAATATTAAAACCCTACCAAAGTAATCCTTTCTAATCGAAATCCATTTCAGAAATTCGGCCATTATTTTGTGAGATCGGTTACGTACTGTATATTTGAAGCGCATCCGTAGTTAAAAGTAATCGCTTTGCGCCACACTATGCATTATCGCAACGCAAGCGGACCATTAAAATTCTAATTTGGTGGTTGATTGTCATCAGCAAGAAAGTAGCCTTTAATAATTACATATTGCACACAAATATATCTTAATCGAGTTTAGTAAAATGATTCACTACGACCGAATTGTGAAAAATAGGGCAAACTCTGTGATATTCAAAACCTTGACTTCAAGGAGAAGGTTTGAGTACAGCGAGCGCCTCAATCATCTGAGCAACGAGGTCCCACCGACAGCCGTGAGGTTAATCACATTGGGGTCAAGTTACTCGCGCCGTCTACATCAATGTCTGGAATTTAGTAGACCCGATATAGTAAACTGGCTGCCTAACCAGGACTTTCTAAATACTCAATTCATAATCTACCAGATGAATACCAGGCTCCAAGCAAATGTATAATAATGAAGTTAATTAGATGCCTGTCATTTCAGTCATCAGTATATGTTGCAATCGCTAGCGGTATGAAGATATCAGTAATTAAATAGTTTCATTGATCTTTGAAACCCATATAAAATCAAATATATTTTATGGACATATAAGAGTCCTCTCCTACACACATCATAAAGTGTACTAAACTCATTTAAAACGCTCTAGTAAAATAAGGAGTATTTATCAGTTCCAAAAATTTTTCAGCATGAGCTATTTAGAAACTGCGTACTGTCAATTCAGATCGCACCGTATCTGTCCGTTTGCCAATGTTGCCTATGGAGCATAAAACACGATCCACCTCCACTGCAAAACGTCATATGCGATGTATGGAACCTTGCTAATGGCGCAGAGAAATACACGATTTTCCTTAACCCGAGCTGTGTTGAGTGTAGCTTTAAAACTCTAATCTTACGACAACGGCAAGCTGAGTTCAAAATAATCCGGGGATACGTGGAGCACACTTGGAACCAAAAATGCTCTTGATAATCAGCATAGCAAACTCGTCATCCAGATCATATTTCAGAGCTTCGGTCATTGTTTCTCAGGGTGCGCCGGCTACAATATTAGTATGGAATAATAAGGGAGAAGCAGAAACCCATGTTGCATATTTAAACAGAGTAGACCTTCTGATATTAACGGTGTAAAAATAAGCTTTACCTAGATGGGCATGAAAAATTAAGCATGGTGTCTCTATCCATTGCAAACTACTGATTGTCGGTAAATATCTCAAATGAGGAAAAAATATGCATGAAAAACGAGTAACACTACTTGCCTCAGAATCATTAACAGTTGCCGGAAATAATTCCTCATTCATGGTCGTCAGAGTAGTTATCAGCAGTTGATGTGAGATGTTGCTCTATGATAACCGACATCGCAGCGCTCATTGCACTAGTATTTGCAAAAAATCATCTTGATAAAAATAAGCGTCAACTTACATGGTCACTTTTTTGCTTATTTTTGTTGGACGACACAGAATTATATGTTACATGCTACTGTATTCTGACATAAAGTCGGAGTGAATCTTTTGACTGTGCGTACAGACCTGCAGTGTGAAATGTCAACCGAATGCTCAGTAGCTCAGCCCACTCGGCCTTAAAACCGGCCATAGACAAAACACAGAGTTGGGTGTGACTGAGTAATGCTGACGGTGAGGATTCAGATGCCAGTGATGATAATGATGGTGGCCAGTAGTGGCCATTCCAATGACCTGTCGCATTGTCAGTCAAACTAACACCTCGAACGTACCATATAGGTCCACCAATCAACTCAATTTCTCTCCTTTCCTGGTGACGTCTAGATCTATTAACCGCGCGCGATGACTATTCAAACTTCAAAGGGAATTAAACATGCCCTACTCTAACAAAAACAACAAAAGCCAACTGCGCGTCTCTCAATGTAATTGAACCTGCTTTGATAGGACTCCTGCGCACGCGGTTATATTACTTCATTCAGAAATGCAGAAATCAAAACAACCTACAATTTAAACACTTACGCACGTAAACAAAGCTGTCTGTCTAGAGCTGAAATCCTATCTGAACTAAGTGCCGACATTATGCTTTCAAAGATGGAATTCAGAGTGCCCAGGCTAACATGCCGACAACCAAAATTGTGTCCAAGCTTTTTGTCAGTGCGCTTAAGTGTCCACTTGCGAAGACAACATGGATAAAAAACAGTGTTGTTCTATTTTAGGACAGTCGCAGCCGGGAATCAAAACACACCCCCTACCACCAGGTCCATGTGATTAGCTGAGCTGACTGGTCAGAGCGATTACGGTCTCGTTGTGCTGCTGGACGCAGATATGCGGACGATGATTTGTTGTCTGCGTGGATGGACAACTGCGTCGGCATGCGCTTGGTGCATCAGCGCAGAAGACATTAGGCTGTTTTAATTCCTCTCGTCACAATCTGGTTAGCGGGCTCTCGTCATTAGTCATGCCGATGCTGAAATGCTTTGATCTATCCGCGACTGGCGCACCTGACGGTGATGAAATAGTCCATAGACCGGAGAGTACGTCAGAAGCCGTTGCCTGAATTTTGACACCGGAAACCATAGGAGCAAATAGTATGTAAAGATAGAGACTGGAATTCTTGCTGATGAACACCTTTCTAAATAGACAGGGTCGGACTGATGTGTCCCACGTCCCCAAATGATGCATCTAGTAGGGACGTGCCTGAAGCAGGATGTGAAGCTGAACCTACGCAGACATTCCACTGCTCAGTTTTTCATCAGCAGAACGAGCTTTGGAAAACACCCTGTTGGCTGTTCAAGACAATTCAGAAGATGAAGATGCGATCATTGGAACAAGAAATTTATTCGCCTGACGTTTCGGATTCTCACTCGAATCCATCATCAGAGACATTCGCAGATAGAGGTGAAGGTGGCACCAGGAATGCAGTAGATATGGCACCTGGCTGCCGTGGGATCGTATGCACACTGCAATTAATACTTCTCGCAATCACTGCTGGGGTCGTAATTGATGCGGTCGTGGCTTGTCGGTCCGAGTCCGAGTCGTTAATGGCTGCGATTTCGTCATCCGTGCTGGATGCTGGTGTGACGATTGCTCGGCAAACTGGCTCACTGTCACCGTAATGATTGCTCGTCCGCGCCCTCCCCACGTGACTGATTCCCCAGCCCAGGGAAAATCGCAGTACGGAATAGGGTACCGGGAGGTCATTGTGCTTGTCGATGGATTGCGGGCCTGAGAACCATGACTGGAGCAGCTTGCGGCTCACGCGGTTGTCACCCCTTGCGAGGATTTCGGCCTCTTGAAATTTGAAAATATGGCCGGGTCCCTTCGAGTATGCCGCCACCTGAGAGTTTGCGTCCCCCCGTCTCACTGCTGCTGCGTGCTCGGCAATTCCCGTACGGAGTAATCTCCCAGTTTCTCCGACATAGTTGCTTTGTCCGCAACTATACCAGATCCCGTAAACGACTCCAGACGTTTCCTGTCGTTTTGATCTCCTGACTTGTCGCTTAATGGTTCCTTACGGCCTGTGTACAACCCCAAATCCAAGTGGAGTGAGAAGACGACTGACGGCTTCCGAGACGCTCTTCACGTACGGAAGAGCCCGCCAAAATTTGGGGCTGGTTGGATTTTGTCTCTGGTGTCCTTCGCGTATGCACTGGTTGACAAAGTTGTCCGGGTAGCCATTGGCTCTCATTACCCGTCGAAGATATTGTAATTCAGCAACCTTGTCTTCCATTTCACTTCAGTGCACCGCAACGCGCTGGTATGGCACCCTTACGTAACTGCGTTTATGACTGATCGGGTGGTTGCTATTGAAGTTCAGTATTTGCGTCGTATTTGTCGCTTTCCTGAAAACTTTGGTTTTTAGGCAACTACAATCTTTGCGGCAGACGAGGACATCCAGGAACCTATCCTTGGAACCTATAGTTGGAACGCCCATAGGGTAAACGACGATGCTAAGCCTGTCACGGTTGGTGAGGAAGACCGAATAATTCAGAACCCAGGACCATATATCGAACAAAAGACATAAACCAATTTAACGGCCGGT
The DNA here is from genome assembly GCA_902702965.1 of Spirometra erinaceieuropaei. Taxonomy (NCBI): domain Eukaryota; kingdom Metazoa; phylum Platyhelminthes; class Cestoda; order Diphyllobothriidea; family Diphyllobothriidae; genus Spirometra; species Spirometra erinaceieuropaei. The sequence goes on along the minus strand of CACRXP010000087.1, from coordinate 1,374,385 downwards.
GCTTAACAAGGAGACAAGCTCGCACATGTAAAGCATTACTCGACTGCTTAGGAGTAGAAGTATCGAAAAATTCAAAAGCGTAGAAGAGGCATGGACGGAGAGCGATGATGTAAGCGGAATCTCTTTCAGCGCAAAATGCCAGCTAGCGCAGAACATGTCCAGCAAAATCCAGATACACTGTATGTACAGGGTAAGCAGACTAAATCCCCAAGTTAAACACGAGGCTCTAGTCGGTAAATGCATCCACTTATATCGTTGGAGCTAAAGCTAATTAGGCGGGGCGATTCTCGTTTATTTTGCGCTTGCGAAGGTGGCAGAGAAACAATGCTCTGAAAGGATCACGTGTCGGTGCAACCAACCAAATATCGAGATATAAGTCCCAAACGTAAGCAAGGCCATACCGCCTCCCGTAGATGGACGGGTCTCTTGTTACACACAAAGTTACTGTTTTCGTTTTTCGGCAGCCGTCGGTTTGCAGCACGTCCTTGAAATGTTAATGGAAACTTTACTGTTTTGGACTTTAGCGGTCGCCATGGTTGAGAGAGAGAGAGGACTGCTTTATTTTGAAAATAACTTTCAAAACTTTCAGCAAAAACGGTTCTCCAGTACACAGTGATTACCATACAGATTAACAGGTTTTGGACAGACAGGTGAACATGATTATATATGAAGAAAAAAGGACTTTAAGGTGCAAGATCGAGTTTTAGTTTTTGTTTTTCAACATCTTTGCAGGTAAGATACCGGGCTAGAAATGGCAGTATGGAATTCCGATAGGCCGAAGTGCGGCAAGGGATGTGGCGGAAGCATCGACGCATGGGGCGTAAGGATTTCGCAGCCATTAACTCATTATGAAGGGGATGGACGGTGTCATTCAGAATTTGGTCAGCGAATTGCTCCACCGAGTTGAAGTGTCGCTGCACGATGATATCAACTAAAAGATGATAGGAAACACCAGCAGCAGAGGCGAGCATTCGAATGACACGTTTAAAAATAATAAGATCTTTTTTAAATAAAGTTGGAAAAATAACTGGAGAACAATAAAGAATGAGTGGAAGAATACAGCCATCTATGAATCGCCAGATTAAGGACTGGGGTGTGTGATATGAACGTAGACGACGAATATAATAAACAAGTTTTTGAATTTTTGTTAAAAGGGTTTCCATATGAAGAGAGAAAGAGAGATTTGAGGATAAAGTAGCACCTAGGTACCGGAAAGAAGATTCCTCATTGGGAAGAATATCCAAAGGTTCAGGAATGGGAGAGGGTCGCAATCGAAACACACACTGTACTGATTTCTGATTGTTTGGTAGGAGTCCATTATTCGACGACCATGCGGAGACGTGATCTAAGCCTTTATCGAAACATTTAACCTAATGCGCAGACAGAGGGAGTTTTCGGGATTCGTTTTTTAGCATATGACGCTTAACGTCGCATTTTCGAATCAGCAGAAAAACAAAGACCCGTCATGCGAGTAAGTGTACTCCAATTATGATGATATGCACGTGCCCAAATACACAACGCCGTTTTTCATTCAGCCTCTGGTTTCAAAGTTTCCTTCCTGCGTCAACTTAAATAAAAAGTCTTATTACTCTTAGTTCGTATTGCGGAAAAGGCACTGCATCGTCCATTCCCGCTCCAACAAAATCATCCTCTGCCAGCACACTACTAATTAGCCCCATTAAACGCTCTTTGGATCTCAGAGCGAGCGCTCGGGATTAATGCTCTTCATAAATTGCTTATGCACGAAGTGGACCTACACACAGGGATGTAGTAAATTAGCAGAGAGACCATTGTCGAAAAAAGATGACCAACTTGGTAAGGGTCATGCGCAAACACACACACACACACACCTGGCCTATTTTGAGGTCCACTTCCCGAAATCGCGTGATACGCAAACAATCACTACTGTCAGTTTGCGGCAAACTGGTCGTTTTGGGTGCCTGATGCATCCTAGAGCAAGCACTCGACAATTATGTCCCTGATGAAATATGTATGTGCCAAATAAACCCAAAAATACCAATCTTCCTATCTATTCGCAAACCGGTGAGCAGCAAACATGCAATCCCACTTCACTTCTGTTGATTAAATACACGTTGGGACCTTTAAGTGGTGGTGTAGTATGTCAACAGAATGGTGAACTCTTCAAAAATCCTCCGCGTTCATACACCTCACTTGTGTTAATCCCCAGAAGAACGCGGCTACGTGCGTTGCCTGACTTGCGAATCTCGATTATTTTATCCGCCTTGGTCGCCTCTAGATTAACACGCTTCCAGAACAAACCTTAAAACCGGGACAGACACTCAGTCTGTACTCTTCAAATTTTATTATATGGGCCGGATAGGACCATTTACATTGTATCTTCATTTCAGACGCTTGAATTTTCAACAAACTTCTTAAGAATGCCTAGTCAGTGAGCATTCTCACTACATGCCAAACATAGCTGATTCATTTCTCAAACCACTGAAAAACACATGCAATGACATTTGTTCCGGAAAAGCAAGCTTTATCGCTAAAAACCAAACGACAAACAATCCTGCTATTTTAAACCGATTTTACGCGATACAGTTAAAAGCGAGGTGTCGCACTCGAAACCAAGTTAACTAGTACGTGATTACATTTAGGCAGCAGTAACCAAGTGAACGAGTAATAGTCGCTTGTGCTGATTCCCTTCCGTTGTCAGAACAACGCAGGTAAATATGTTGGCCTGACTTCCAAATCTCGTTTTTACGGCAAATTCTCAGACCGCAAAGAACACCTGCAGGCATATTCCTTCTCTAACCATTCACCCACGAGGTATACACAGCGTAAAAATGGGCCATATTGGCATTGCATTTAACCGAACAGACGGTCCTCAAACACACTGTTGGTTAGTTTATCCTCGTCAACTGCATGTTAGATTCCGTCGCGTGCAACTAAAATGCATGCATTCTGTACTGATCAGTTAGTCGATGCAGTGTGTTACATTGCAGGCCTAAAAACGTCCTCTCATATTGCCCATGCACGACAGAACAGACTCCATGACTGATAGACTATCCACGTCTGCAAATATTCGAGAAATAGGACGAGCGTTCGAGAGAATCACTGGGAGAACGAGACATTCGAATTTCAACAACGACACCAGGCTCGCACAAAAATTCTGACGGATACTTTCATCCGACGTGATCGGCTCCAGATTAACACACTCCTTAAGAGCGTTCCAGAACAAAAATTGGAACAAAGAAAAACTGGCCATCTTTCCCCCAGCCATTTCTGTCATATGGACCGGATAGCACCATTTCCGAAGCATCCGCATATCGGACGCCTGAATTATCAATACATTTTTAGGAGCGCCTGCTCAGCGCGCTTTTTGACTTCATGCCATACATAGCCGATTCGTTTTCCAAACCACTGAAAAACACATCGAATGACAGTTTTTCCGAAACCAACTTAACTAATACAAAATCGAGGTAAATAGTCGAGCAGTAAACAAGTTGACAGATAAGAGTCACCTCTTGAAAATTAAAGCGGAAAACACGTTTCTATGGCAGATGGCAATTTTTAGCAAAGGACCCCTTAAGTATTAGTACGCATACACCCGAGAGCGGTGTAACCAACTGTCGAATAATTTGGAGGACAGCAGCCAACTAGGAGAATTGAAATTTAAATAAATATAACCCAAATTGGTGTAAAAGGACTTCAGAAATTCACAGCCATTTGAACACCGGTAATGGAGAGGCTATTAACAGTATAGAACCCCACATTAGAATGGTTGTAGTAGGTGCGCAAACAAAGGGATGCCAGGACAGTAATCCAAACGAAGAAAAGTAAACCTACACGCAATCAACTTTAAAATACAAAAACAAACTGGTTGTTGACGGTTTGGCAGGTTTCTTAACGATGTCCGCCATTAGAATCCCAGTATACTCCTCAGGCAATATTTTACAGCTCCTTGAGGAATAAAACCGCATGCATGGCATCATTCATCCTTGTACACCAGCAAGTCCTGGCTTCGAGTATGACATCCCTGCTACAGTGCTCCAGGTACAATATTTGTTCCAGGCGTGCTCTGCGTGTCATAGCCCACTCAATACGGTTCCACATGAGAGACCGCCTACTGATTACAAGTAATAATCACTTTTTTGAAGTCCAAAATTGAACAAACTCTAAAAAATCCACCAGCTTCCGGACCTCCACATAATTCAACTTAGGAGAGAGTTGGCTGTCCGCGAGACGTAGACCACTCGTCAGTTCAAGGCCAGGCAGCACATTAATGCACTCCCATCCCCCCCCCCTCCCCAGGATCGATCCACTAACCATCTCAGCAGTAAGCGACAACTACTCACTGGAACTCAGCCCAGGGCAAAACAAGACACCTACGGCATGCTTGGCCCGGAAGACAAGTAGCGCATCGTCTGCGACTTAAACTGCGCATCACAAAAAGACCGAGGAGTAACTGATCTGTGAGCATCAGAGGAGTGCTGACTTCCCTGCGAGTATGCTGCTGTCCTCTGTCACATGTCCTATGTTATCTGCTTCATCCAAATTGAAATAGCAGACTGAACGAGGGTTGGAGAGCAGTAGGCGTGTATCTTGACAACAAGACTTACAGTCTGCCTTGCACACCAAAGGGGATAAGGCTGGTGCGTAAATACTTCAACTGATCATTCGAGTGACGTCTGGCCTTAATGACACTGAAACCCCCGTTACACAGGAAACAATAATTTTTTCCACTCAGGCTACCATGTGACCTATTTTTAGACCGACGGTTCTGGCGTCGTCTGCCATTCATCACATTTAATTTAGCCAAAGCACGACGCCAAATGCAATGCTTCCAGAGGGAATATTAATCTTGCACACAGAACCAACGCACAACAGTGTTGGGGTTGTGTAAAGTAAGTTTTTTAAGGCGAGTAATATCGGCTACGTTGTTCAAATAAGCCTGCGGTAAAAGTGGTGGATATTAGGCGGAGCGTTCGTCCACGCGGAATTTGGAGGTGAGGGGTGGGGAAAATAAATTTCGTAGACTCAAAATTGAGGAGACATTCCTGTCTGCCAAATGCCGATTAATAAATTGGCAGCAGAGGCGTATTCAGTCAATGAAATAGAACATGCAAATACTTGTCTCGAGGAGCCTGATTCAAGTTTACACGTCCATTTCGCAGGGCTTTTACAAATGAACGTAGAGAATGGTGTTTGTCAAATTTAACTCTGCTGTTATCTCTACTTTTTTCCTTGTCGGCTGTATCTTCCCCTTCTTCTCGCAGTGCTCCGAAATCAGAGTTCGGTAAACTTCTTAAAGCATTTCACACCAATTGCTTTATGTTAAAAGGTCGCACAAGGTTTTTTGCAAGTCTTTGACCGTATAACCGTCCTGCCAACCTGCATACTTAGAGTTTCCTCCGATGGATTTTAGGGGATTTAACCGTAAATGCTTGGGTCAGGTTCTGTATAATACTTTCCGGCCTACTCACCAGAAAATCGTTTTTACGTCGGTTACCTTTTTTACCGTGTCAAGTTGCTCTGAATTCAACCCTGTGGAATATAAGAAGTAGCCAGTGGGAGCTTACGCTAGTTCGTTAGCAAAATGCTGTACGCCTGCACTGTGGAAAAGACCAGGGTTACTGATTCAGAGACGAAATAAACACCGGGCATTCAGTAAGGGTGTCCAGGTCACGTATATAACCTTTCATCGCAATTGGTTTATTAGAAGTAGCCTGAGGCAGAATTGTTCGGTTGCGTATATTCATATGCCACAGACGGAGAGGACTGAATGAACACTTCTAACCTGTTTGATGTCATTGTCAAACCATTCAATGGGCTTACAATTGAAGGTATATGGTGGCTGTTTGGAAAACACATAGGGAACGCTTGAGCCCACTGATGAGACATATCCCTCGCGGCAATGACACAAGATAAATGAAACTCGCGTGTCTAGACTTTTGGCTGTAAGTACAGTGACAGTTTGAGGGACGCAACCGACGACGTCCACCGTGTGCTCCCCAGCAAGGTGAAGAGTACACGATGACTTGCGCGTGAATCTGTTTATAGTAAGAGTGGACTTGAGCAGCGCCTACCGCACTCTACTCATGAAATGTCAACCAAAATTTCGAAATGACGTTCTGGTTTCCAAAAGATAAATTAAGTAGTGTTGTAAAACTAATCAAGATGCAGCACAAATCTATAATAATCCAATTACCTCAGGGTGTCTGCTTTCGAAAGAACTTATTATCGGCTGCATGCAAGATCTATACTCAGCAAAAAATGACCACGTACGTAGAATGCAACTTTCCCATTGATGTTCGATGCCATTGAAAATTCAATTATATTTCGTGGAAAACATGGATAAAAATATTCATTATTTTACTTATTCGGTAGAAACTCACGTCTTCTTCCAACTTCATACTCAAAAGAAGAGTATAATTCGGTTTTAAAAAACGTTTCTAATTCCCCAATAATTTTGAACCCGACCTGCTTTTACACTTGCATTCAGGGTTTCAAAACGACAAGCTGTATATTTTCCGTGTACGGAAAACCATGCATTTCTCTACGGTGTTAAGAGGATACCATATGAGGTTCATAAAATTAAGCTGTGGATTTGGGCAATATTGTTAACTTTACAAGCCACATTCGTAAATGCAGATACATGACGTTTCATGAACGGCCATTTAAAGGTATTAAAAAATCTCAAAATTAGAAACTTTTTTTAAAACCGAATTATAATCTTCTTTTAAGTATGAAATTGGAAGAAGACGTGATTTTCTACCGAATAAGTAAAAGAATGAATACTTTTATGCATGTTTTCCATGAAATATAATTGAATTTTCAATGGCATCGAAAATCAATGAAAAAATTGCATGCTACGTAAGTAGTCATTTTTTGCTGAGTATAGATCTTGCATGCAGCCGAAAATAAGTTCTTTCGGAAGCCGACACCCTGGGGTAACTGGACTATTATAGATTTATGTTGAATCATGATTAGTTTCACAACACTACTTAATTTATCTTTTCCAAACGAGAACGCAGTTCGAAATTTTGGTCGATATTTCATGAGTAATCATATCTACTGTACATATGCGATGTTGAAGCAAACATGCAAAGCTTGGTTCTAAATTATTTACCTCAAATTTGCGCAATTATTTCCAGAGAAATTAAGAGGGCATTGACTGTTGATGTCTTGAATCCCTCGGAGTGTCTGTTAGGACCATTATGTAACATTCGTTTCGGGGTCCAGTAAAATGAACTTCAACATAAGTCAGAGTAAATTTTACTGCCCTCTTTTACATAGCTACCTACAACCCCCGACCATAGATATACCGAAGTTTGCGTGCTCCCCAGAATGGAACTCCTGAAATGCATGTTTGAATTATAAATGCCCACAGCGTGGTTGACGAATAAATGTTAGTGGAGGAGATTCTAAAAGCACGCCAACTGGCGAAAAACTATTCTCCGTGATAAAATGGTAGCTAATAATTAAAGTATGCTCTGGTCATTCAATTTAAAGAGCAAGTTGCTGGCTCAATGCATAAGTAACCAGGATTCTGACCGATTTGGAAAAGACTCATTTAGGACATTCTCAAGCTAATGTTCACGCACGCAATGGGGTAACACATTTGCAGTTATCTTCGTCTGCACTGATTTGCAATTCTGTCACGATAGTCTTTATGCAAGAAGAAAGACAGTCCTGTGGAGACTTCCTACATTTCTGCATTTATGCAGTGGGCTACCATTGCCTGACGACGAGCACGAGGGGGGGAGGAAACATGGGAATATTGGAAAGTTCATTAAATTTATTCCTTCAAAAATATGCCACTTCTTATTTATCTGTGTAAATGCATATTTAAGAAAATAAATTTGACAAAGCGTGGGGTGCCAAAATGCGTCTTCGCAACTAAAATACCTTTATCAACTTTCGGCTGCTATGGCATAAATCATGCGTCATCCTCATAATACGTCGATAGGTGGCCAGTAGTATCGGTTATAAACTATGATTTATTTGTCACACTGCAAACTGTAGGCCTTAGTAGATAGTCCAGACACGTGCTGCTGTGATTTTCATGCTTCGGAGGCTGCGGGGCTCCACAGTGTGGTCTTTTATCTATGCTGGCTTTTAAGCGCTCCTGATTTCGTAGTCTGGCTTCGTATTTCTATGAGAAATAAAAAGGTGAAACTTGAATAAAGCTCCTTGCGAAAAGCATTTACAGCTTCTTTTTCATTGACTGAATACGCCCCTGCCGCCAATTTGCTGATCGGCATATGGCGGTAAGGAATGCCACCTTCCTTGTGAGTCTACGAAATTTAGTTCCCACTCCCCTCACCTCCAACATTCGCGTGAAAGAACGCCCCCCCCTAATATCCATCACTTTTACTGCAGGCTTATTTGAACAATACAGCCGCAGACGACCGACATTACTTGCCTTAAACAGCCACCTTAACACGTAGCAAAGACTGTTATGTATTAGTTCAGTGTGCAAAGTTGACGGTCTGTCAAAACACTCTGTGGGCGCATTGCATTCGGCGTCGTCTTTTGGCCCACGTCAATGTGATGAATGGCAGACGAGGTTAGACGCGTCGGTCTAGAAATAGGCTAAATGGTAGTATGAGTGGGAAATACTGTTGTCTTCTGTGTAGCTAGGGTTTCAATTTCATTGAAGCCAGGCGTTGCTCGACTGATCAGTTGACGGATTTACGCGCCTGCCTTGTTTCCTATAGTGTGCAAGGCAGACTGTGAGTCTTGTTGTCGGGATGCCACGACGAGTGTTGTCCAACCCTCGTTCATTCTGCTGTTTCGATTTGGATGAAGCAAGTAACATGGGAAATTTGTACGAAAACACCAACATACTCGTACGGTGCCAGCAGTTCTTTGGTGCTCACGAGTCGGTTACCCAGTACACTCCTCGATCTTTTTGTGCTGCACAATTTAGGTCGCAGACGATGCGCTGATTGTCGCCAGAGCCAATCATGCCGTAGCTTTCTTGCTTTGTCCTGGACTGGGATCCAGTGAGTAGTTGTTGCTTACTGCTGAGACGATTGCTGTATCGATCCTGGGGAGTGGGAGGGCATTCATGAGCTGTCTGACCTCGAACAGACTAGTGGTCTACCTCTCGAGACAGCAAACTCTCTCCTGAGTCGCACTATGCCGTGGTCTGGATGTCGGCGGAATTTTTTAGAGTGTGTTCGATTCTGGGAATGTTTGGAAGGTATTATTACTTGTAATCAGATATTAGTCTCTTATGTGGAGCTGTATTGAGTGGGCTATGACATGCAGAACAATTCTGGAGCAAATGTTGTACCTGGAGCATTGTGGCAGTGATGTCATACTCGAAGTCAAGACATGCTGGTTTATCAGGGATGGATGATGCCATGCACGCAGCTTCATTGCTCAGGAAGCTGCAGAATATGGTTTGAGGAGTATACTGGGATTCTGATGGCGAGTATGATTAAGAAACCTCCCAAACCTTCGAGAAAACGTGTATAGTTCAACGTTTATTCGATTGGAATGCAATGTGAGTATCCGACTGTTTGCTCACCTCCTACAATCACCCTAACGTAGATCTTTATGCCTGCGCGTTGATGGAGACGTGTTGTTTGCGGTCTGACAATTTTTTGTAAAATCAAAATTTCTAGGTCAGGCCTTCATGTGTACCCGCGTTCCTCTGGCAGCGGGTGGGAATCAGCACAAGCGAGGTGTGTGAACGCGGAAGACTTTTGCGAGTTCACCAATCTGTTGAAATATTACATTGCTATTTATAAACTCGAACGTATACTTCATCTGCAACGCTAAAGTGTGACTGCGCGATTGCGGTTCACTGTTTTGCGGACGATTGATGTTTAAGGGTATATTTTGCGCATACATAATTAATGAAAGGGATAATATCCGAGTACTTGCTTCGGGGCGCATCCTTCGTTTAATAGGACCAGT
>CACRXP010000087.1:1344670-1364283 GCA_902702965.1 Spirometra erinaceieuropaei | reverse complement strand
AGCATTTGGTTGACATCTCACACTGCAGGACTGTACGCAGAACCATAAGATCTATTCCGACTTTATGTCGTGATACAGTTACATGCAACATATAATCCACTTTCATCCAACAGCAAATAAACGAAAAATAGCCATCCAAGTCAGCACTTATTTTTATCAAGATGATTTTTAAAAAAATAATAGTGCAATTAACGCTGCGATGCTGGTTATCATAGAGCAGCATCTCACATTAACTGATGGTAGCTGCTCTGACGGCACTGGATGGGGGATTATTTTAGGTAACTGTTAATTAATCCGGGGCAAGTAGTGCTACTCTTTTTGCAAGCATATTTTCCCCTGAATGGAGATGTTTACCTGCATTTATTAATTCGTTACGGATAGAAACCCCGCAGTAACTTTTTCAATGACTGTTTTGTTGAGGATTATTTCGGGATCACAAATATCAGAAGGGCTTCTATGTTTAAATATGCAACATGGGTTTCAGCTTCTTCCATATTCTGCCGAAGTCATATTATAGTAGTCGACGTATCATGGGAAGCAATGACCGACGCTCTGAAATATGATCTGAACGGCGAGTTTGCTATCAGTTTGCTTATCAGGTATACTTCTGATTCCAAATGTCTCTGATATTCGAGAATTGTTCTGTACCCGACCTGCCGTTGACGTTGCGAGTAGGATTTTAAAGCTAGACTTGACATAACTTCGGTTGAGGGGAAATTGTATATTCCTCTGCGCCAATAAGAAGGTCCCCTAAATGGCTTATTATAGTTTACAGTGGATGAGGATCGTGTTGGATGCTTCATAAACAGCATTAGCAAGCCAACGGATGCGGTGCGATCTGAATGGATACAATCTCATGCTTGCAAATTGTTGGAAATGAAAAATAAACTTTTCTTGATTTGGAGGTTTAAAATGGATGCAGTACACTACAGAACGCGTACAAGAGAGAACTCTCATAGGCCCGTAAAATATATTTGGTTTTTAGTCAGTTTCGAAAATCAGTGAAACTATTCACATTGCGAGTGCAGCATATACAGGCGACCGTGAGGATGGGCATTTAAAGCCTGTATTCCGTACTACAATGTCACGGACGCAATCCATCTTAAGCTCTGCTGACATTTCCAGGAATTTTAAGCATCTCACTGGTTATCTTAGCACACAGGTACAGGAGGGTGCTGATCTAGATTCCTTAAGCAAAAAAGTAACCTTTAATTTACCCTATTCCTTGAAACGGCATTTCTCTACTACTCTGTGTATTCTCCCCGTGTTTGTGGCAACAGTAGAGAAACAACTTCAAAATTTCCGTGGAGTAACAGCTGCTGGATCGGATGTTCTCTTAGACTTTTCTTCTTAAATCTTCTTGTTCTCAGACAGCCCCTATTTTAACGCGCTTTATTAACATGCCTTTCTTGGAGTCCAAGATTTTTGAAACCTGGTGCACAATAAGAACCACTCCTATCCCTAAAAACCCAATAAGTTTGTTCCTAAATTTTTTCGTCTTATTGCCTGCTCTTCCGCACTATTAAAACTTGCTGAATAAGCTGCCTGGGATATTATAAAGCCATCCTCATCCAGTTTATCCGACCCTTTACAATTTACACATAAGCCAAGCGTACTACCTTAGATGCTGTCGCTCTTGTGGTCCGCTCTGCCCTAAGCGAATTAGAGAAGTGTTGTCGCGGGTATGCATGTTCTTTTCTTGACTACTCCTCCGCCTTCAAGGCAGTCCCTCCCCATCTTCTCCTTACCAAAGCATCCTCGTGCAGCTCTCCAGTCTGAGTTGTGTCTTGGCGACTAATTTACTTCCCGCACCCAATTTGACAATCTGGTAAGCAAAAATCTACGGTCTTCCCAATAAGTGGAGAGTTCCCAAGGCTCCATTTTATCCCTCGTCTCTTCTCCCTCGAAAGTGATGATCTACAATCCAGGAAGGATTGTTTATTAACTAAGTATCCAGTATGCTGACGGTATTTGTTGGCCGCTCTCATAAAAATCGGACATATTCCCAGTCTCTGAAGGATGGCGGTGACCATGTATCAGTATGTTCGCAGGAAAATTGGTTCCCTTATGAGCAATCTGAAGTCAGTTCAGTGTATTTTCGGACTGCGTCCCTCGCTTGGTCCTGAATCACTTGACTTACTACCCGAATAGTTGTCCTTTCTTAAGGTACCTTGGCGTGACTTTGTTCCTAAATCTCTCATTGTTCCACCATATTGAGTCGCCTTCTACTAAAGTTCGGAGGTTTTTTTAGTACATTCGTCGTCAACATTCCTGTCACACATCTCAACCAGTAATTTGACGGTCCACATATGCCTGCATTCTTCCTCGTATTCTTTATTGCTCTCCTGTCACCTTTTCTGCTTTTCTCAAAAAAACATCTATTAATTTTAAAAAGAGTTATAAAATACTCTCTTCTGCCGCCAGTGCTTCTTATCAAATTATAATGGATATTACCCTACAACGGCATTACAATACAGCCAAGCAATCTGCTGGTCGAATTTCGAACGACATTTCCCATCCCGTGCATTCTGATCTAATCTCTGCGAATTCTTGTCCCCATGTGCCGTGGCTTTCGACTTATCTCTTGCCAACGTTCCGTATTGTCATTTCTGGCACGCTATCTTACGTTAGAAGAGACAGAAATACAGAAGCTGAGACTTGAACTGTTCCCAGACTAATCATTCCTTTTTGAATGAAGCCTTTAAACTCTTGAGTCATTTATAAATTTTCTTTCTATTCACAGTGAATGAAGCGCATTTTTGCGGAAAATGTTAAATTTAAAGATTTGAAATAGAGCAAATTCCTCTTTCTCTCTCAGATGTTATTTCGTGCTTTCAGTTGATTTTTCATGTGATGGTTCATTTTCTGTTCATTGGCCTGTTGGCCGATGGCGATTTGCGGTTGTTTTCCTTTTCCCAGGTGATACCATTTAATGTTTGAAAAGCATCGGTGCTTACCTCGTTCACGCAACCTACCACATTAGAAGTTAGCCGACATTCTGAAATGCGTCTCCTACTAGGAAGGATTACTGAGATCTGGTTTTAATACTGATCTTCATGAAGCCTAATCTTAAAATATTTCAGGATCACCAGGATGTTCGATTTTGAATATACTTTTTTTCCGATCTCTTGTAGAAACCGCACATGGTGAATAAATAACCACCTATGTTGTATGCATTTTCACATTTATAATCGATACTCTTATAACTTAAAATATATTTCGGTAACGATGAATTGTAGGACCCCTAGTAAATGGAAACTCCAAAAATATGTCCTAAAATGCAGTGTAACACTGAGCATGAATTATTATTCACCGTTCCAATTGTTTGAAATTTCCTTCCTATCCTGACTACATGTAAACATACCAGCGGCGCTTTAGTCGAGGTCCTTTTATTTTTGAAAATTTCCTTTTGTGTATTCTGGCCATCGCGTTCACTTTTTGAAAAGTAACATCGTACGACAAGACTCTTATATATTTTTGCGTCGCCTTTCTTCCGTCCGATGTTTAAGTGCCCGTAAAACACCCTTAACCACCATTCAACCTATGATAAAATCAACAGGCTAGCCCAAGTTAGTTGGGGGTCTTACATCCTATGCTTGCCTATATCTTATACAAAGCATGCAAAAATGCTTTGTTTTACTAATTTCCTAGCAAAACATGTTTTTTTAAAAATTTCCTATTTAAAGAAAGAGTATCTTTCGATTTTTAAAGATATTTTGTTTTTGAGATTTGTTAGCCTCTGCAACGTCCATTCATACAGCAATAATTCCTACCTCTTCGTTTATTAAGGTCCCTCATGAAGTACACAACATAGTCAGTTTTCATTATAAAATGTTACGAACTCTACGTAGTATCTTTCTGCAAGCGTGGACCAATATGTGACTTCCCTTAAGCTGAATGTGTAAATCTTGTTCACTGAAATCTCTAAGTGCTGTAGCAGCGCCGGATGTGGTTCAAAATTATTCTTTAGTTGGAAAACCTTTTTAAAATCTAAATTTACACTTCCTCCGGGTACAAAGTGTGAAGGAGTTATTTGTCACCAAATGGGTAAAGGAAATCATATTTTTGTGAGTGTTTTCTGTAAAATAGATGTCAGGTTATGGGGCTGTTGAAAGTCAAACGCATAAATTTAACCAAAAATGTTGTCACTTTTTTTACCGAATGTGGTTTTCGGAAATAGCGGAAAAAGGTGCATTCAAAAGCCAAATCCCTGGCAATTTGGAAATGTTATAGGATTATACTGCATGACCGTTAATAATACGTCCCCATTTATGAAATTCGTCCTGATCAAAAACACATTTCAGAATTTGGGCCAATATTGCATGAGATTAGTCACTGACTGTGTGGCTGTCAACGATGTGAGACCAACTTAAACCACGCACAATAAGTTCATTTCGCCTAATGTCAGAAGTCAGTGAACAGAGAGGACTAGTTAATTCTATACACTGGACAGGTTGCCGTAAGTTGGCTGTTTGCTAGCGAAAGAGATATGCGTCCGTTCACGGAGTGTGTCAGTCGTGGTGTGTTGTTAACGCGGGAGTAAGTGTCTGAGTCAGCAGGAGGGGGTGACTGGCTGAGTGTTGGTTGTGTGATTGGACAAATTAGGGGAGGACTAAGGGGCGCATGTACACAATGCCTCAAGAGTATCAAGCCAGGGCGTTAGACGCGCGTGAGGTGATGAAAGTTTGTGAGGTCAGCCGACAGTCACTGCAGTTGGACTGGAGGTGTTCCAGTGGCTTAGGTTGTTGGCTGCAGGGGAGCGGTACGTTCAGTGGCCGCATGGGCAGCTGCGGCTGTGCTGACGCAGGTATGTCCGAGCTGTCGGTTGTGGAACTTCAGCTCAGCGCGTCTGGAACGGCTTACTGCAAAAGGGTGGATGACCTTGAGACAGTGAGGTCTTAAACAACTACACCAGACCGGTCATGATAGCTGGCCGCCACAACTGTACCACATAAATTGTATTAATCAGAGATATTGATATTCGGAAAAACGTCAATTGTTGGTAGGCTTTCCAATTTATCCCAATTACTTCATGTCGTCTGGGGTAAATCCCTTCGCAGGATCTCAAATACCAAGGTTGTAGGAGTCTCTGCAGATGTGACGTCAGCGTTTTCCTCGTTTCTGAGAGATATGCTTGAACATATGGGGCAGTGTGTGGCATATCGTGTGCCGTGAGAAAACGCTGTCACTTGGTAGCTTCCAAATGAACCTCGAAATAGATCCAGAGCATTGGCAAGGTCTTAAATAAGAAGTGCAGTCAAAGATGCAAAGTGAAATTCTTGTCCGGGTGTCGATCAGACAGCTTTGGCATGGCTTCGAATGTCGCAGAGGTCGCCGAGTTTTTCAGAGTTAGGTCGAAATGAATCGTCTCATTAACATCTGTTTATGTGTAATACGTAATGATTTGAGGCTATGGCCCTTTAAATGATAATTAACCACTTTATTAAAATTTTATAATTCCGCTTGGATTGCGTTAGTGTACAGTATTGCGGAAAACAATTACTTCAAACTAACTATGCGTGTGCTCAGTAAACTTGCTGAACTACAAATTATGTTATGTGTGCTGCCGTTCTGGTGTTGTGGTTCATTCATTTAACCTTTCTGAGTATTCCGATGAATATCTCATCAGCATCGTTCTCTTTCGGTCGTCAAGCTAGAAGAAAAAATATCGCTGTTTTCTAGGAAATTGTTCTGAAAAATAAGGGGCAATATGATATTCACCAGAAGGATTTGTACCGAGGAATCATGCGAATCAGATTCTGCGTCCTCAGTGTCTGCCCTATGTCAGAGATAAGGTGACACGCAGGCATTCATTGGGAATTCCCGAGGACTAGCTGGTATTTGAGGGATCTGATCCACTTGCTCATGTCCCTTCAAACACGCTGTAGGCCATCCGTGAGTTCGAAAGAGGAACTTTAGCATCTGTACGGTGAATACACGTCAAGACAGGACAATTAATCACGTTAAACCTAGAAGCCATCCTTCTGCTCTCCGCTTGTATATATCAAAATCTAGCTAACAGATTTCACGAATCCATTCCCTGCTCTGACGTCCGCCTTCCGTAGGACTGACAAATGTCGACCGCATGCGTGTTTGCGGTGGTGGCGCGGGGCACTGTCGTGGTGATTTATATAAAATCTCACAGACTGCTTATGTATTCTGTCAAGCACACATTGCGTATATTGTGATTAATAACTCCGTGGCTTCAACGTCAGATTATATCGCAATGTTTGTGCAGTCAGTTTAGCGATTTGCAATGTCAAAGTCAGATTTACAATGTCATTTTTCTTCTTCTAGCTGAAAAAACATGCGCCTGTTGTAGATATTCTGCCGCAGATTTGACATCATCTTTGAGGGATATGTAAAATGGCATTTGACTATCTTCACTAACGACGCGACAGAGCACTAGCAGCAGGCAAGCATCGGGTGTACCTGATTAATAATGGGTGATAAAGGCTCATTAGGCCCTCCCGCACCACAACCGAGCGAATTCATGCAAATGGAAAAAAGTGGGTTAATGTCTTCTGTGAACTAGATCGCCCAATCTGGGCGAGATTGTTGGAAACTTTGTTTAAGGGTTAGTGTAAGGCATTTCGGATAATAAAATAGGTCGCAGTACTGAATCCATCTATGCTGAGTTAAAAAGATCTAAAGATCAGATTGAGCATGTACGTGGCGTCAAATCGAGGGAAGATTAGAAAGGGAGGTTTATCTGCCGTAGTAATTGTTTACTTTAACCTCGCAGTGAATCCTCGGCGTCTTATATGCCTTTGTTTTGAGAGCGGGTATCTCAAGTTGCTTATCGCCGCCAGGCCTCGGGTCATTCCTTCACATCGAATCCTCTTCTCCTGTTACTGTCTAGTCCATATTTACACTGCTTCCTACTACTGCCGAATACCTAATTTCATTTCTATGTTTAATTTCAGACAAACAATGCTAATGTGCATATGTCCGATTAACAATGCTCCGCATTAAATATACAACACAGCTCGGTGACATTGCGAAGTGTTAGGAACTCAATGTGGTGTCCTATTATTGGCTTAGACCAGGATATGATTTTCTGGAGGCACAAAGCATGCACCTTGTAGAGTGAGATCGCTAAACGCTGATGCAATGGCAGATCAGGCTCAAAATTATTCGATCGTCGGGAAACGTTTTTAAAGCCTTAATATACACTTTCTTCAAACGTAAACTATAGAGACAATGTGATTTTCTACCACCGGAGTAAAAAAAGTATATTTTGTGCATGTTTTCTATACAATATTTTTGAATTTAAAAGACTATCGAAAATAAATATGAAAAATTTATGCCAATTAATTAGTCAATGTTTACCCAGTGCGGTATCTGCAAGAGGTCAAAAAGAAGTGCATTCAAAAGCCGACGTCCTGGTGAGTTTGAAATACTTTGGAATAATGCTGCATGCTAATTGATATCACAACCCCGCCTAAGTAATCCTTCCTAATCGAAAACTCATTCCAGAATTTTGGCCAAAATTTCACTAGCTACGTCACGCACTATAGATGTATTGGAAAACGGGTGTCACATTAAACTCAATTAGGGCATATTCGTTTGGAATACGTAATTATTTATGATTATCCCTTTTTATGGTGATCAACCACCTAATTACCATTTTCGAAAGTCTCCTCGGTTTGCGGAAATGCGATGCCCATGCTCAGCAAGTTTTCTAAAATTGGACTGATGCCATGCGCGCTAAGTGCGTAACGATTTTATTCTGACTGTTTTGGCAGTTGCAGTGGACTCATATGACCTCGACGAGTATTCGGGCTGCAAATTGACTACTATCGAACCTTTTACTTCTCTACCTGAAAAGATGAATTTTTGCGGGTGTCTAGGAAATTGTTTTGTGGAATCAGAGGGTATTGCATACTGACGAGAAGAAATTGTGTCAAGACTCATGTGGATCCATGGTGATCAGATTCTGCGCAACCGAGGTCTAAGTTATGGCAATGATTAGGCGACACATAGGCATTCATTTAGAATTCTCGAGGATCGACTGTTATTTGAAAGATCTAATCCACTTTCCCAAGTTCCTGTGCACACCCTGCAGGCAGTTCGTGTGTTCGAAGTGAGAACTTCAGAATCTGTGCGGTGAATACACGTCAAAACAGGACCAGCAACCACGTGAGACTCGCACCGTCAGCCACAATTGCAGAAACCATCCTACTTATTTGCGCTTTTATAGATCGCAATTTAACTAACAGACTTCATGATTCCATTTCCTGCCTTTCGTTGGGCGACTGAATGCGTGTTTGTGGTGGTAACGAATGGCACTGTCGTGATGATTTTTGTGAAATCGCACCGGTTGCTGACGTCTTCTCTCAAGCACACACCGCGCAGATTGTGATTGATAACGCTGCGGTTTCAACGCCAGATGGTATTGCCATGTTTTTTTTCAGTTTAGCGATTTGCGATGCCAAAGTCAGATTTACAATCTGATTCTTCTTCCCCTATCTGAAGAAACATGCACCCGTTGTGGACATTCTGCCGCAGATTTGACATTTTTACCCAGTGTGATTTCTGCAGGAGGTCACAAAAGTGCACTCAAAAGCCGACATCCTGATGAGTCCAAAATAATATGGGATTATGCTGCATGCTTATTAATATTGCAACCCCGCCTAAGTAATCCTTCCTAATCGAAAACTCATTTCACAATTTTGGCCAAAATTTCACGAACTCCGTCACGCACTGTAGATTTATTGGAAAATCGGTGTCACATTAAACTTAATTAGGGCATATTCGTTTGGAATACGTAATTATTTAAGATTACCCCTTTTTATGGTGATCAACCACCTAATTAGCATTTTCGAAAGTCTCCTCAGTTTGCGGCAATGCGATGCCCATGCTCAGCAAGTTTTCTAAAATCGGACTGATGCCGTGCGCGCCAATTGGGTAGCGATTTTATTCTGACCGTTTTGGGAGTTGCAGTGAACTCATAAGACCTCGACGAGTATTCGGGCTTCATAATGACTACAATTGCATCTTTCGCTTCTCTCCCTGAAATGACGAATTATCGCAGTTGTCTAGGAACCTGGTTCTGCAGAATCAGAGAGTATTGCGAGAAGAAATTGTGCCAAGAATCATGTGCATCCATGGTGATCAGATTTTGCGTCACCGAGGTCTATGCGATAGCAGATATTAGGCGACACAGGGGCATTCATTGAGAATTCTCGAGAATCAGCTGGTACTTGGGCGATCTGATCCACTCTCCCAAGCCCCTTTGCACACCCTGTCGGCAATTCTTGAGCTCGTGGAACAAGACGAGCAATCATGATGCGAAAACGCATTGAGAATTCTCGAGAATCAGCTGGTACTTGGGCGATCTGATCCACTCTCCCAAGCCCCTTTGCACACCCTGTCGGCAATTCTTGAGCTCGTGGAACAAGACGAGCAATCATGATGCGAAAACGCACCGATTGCTGACGTCTCCTGTCAAGCACACACCGCGCAGATTGTGATTGATAACGCCGTCGCAGCTTCAACGCCAGATGGTATCGCTATGTTTTGGCTGTCAGTTTGGCGATTTACATATTTATATCACATGCTCTTCTTCTATCTGAAGAAAAATGCACCTGTTGTAACATTGTGCCGCAGATTTGACATCATCTTTGAGGAATATGTAAAATGGCATTTGATTATCTTCACTAACGACGCGACAGAGCACTAGCAGCAGGCAAGTATCGGGTGCACCTGATTAATAATAGATGATAAGGGCTCACTAAACCATCCCGCACCAGAAACGAGTGAATTCATGTAGACGAAAATAAGTGGCCTGATGTCTTCTGCGAGCTAGGCCTCCCAATCTGAGCAAAAGTGTTGGGATCTTTGCTTGAGGTTTAGGGTTATGCTTTTCGGATAATAAAATAGGTTGCAGTGCTGAATCCATCGATGCCGAATTAAAAAAATCTAAGGATTAGATTGAGCATAATAGTGGCGTCAAATTGAGGAAGGATCAGCATGAAAGGGCTATCTGCTGTAGTACACTAGGTGGGCTAGCTCATGAAATGTCTACCTAAATTCTGAAATGCGTTTTCGTTTCAAAAAATGACGTAAGCAGGGTTTTATAATTCAGAATCATTCAGCACAATTTTATAATATTCCAGTTACTTTGGGATGGTGGCTTTTGAATTAATGTCTTTTCGTTCGCATGCAAAAACCACGCTCCGTAAAAAATACTTCCTTAATTAGCATGAGTTCGTCTCATTGATTTTTGATGCTCTTAAAATTCAATTAAATGTAATGGAACACATGCAGTAAAACATCCATTTATTGACTCATTCAGTAGAAAATGACGTCTTCTGGCACGTTTATACTCGAAGGAGGGATAAAATCCGGTTGTAAAAAATTTTCCGATTCCCTAAAAATTCTGAACCCGACCGGCCTTTACACTTGCATTCAGGGTTTCTAACCTAAAAGCCGTATTTCTTCTGCATACGGAAAGCCATACATTTCTTTACGACATTAAGAGGAGACCATATGAGGTTCATAAAATTCGGCAGTGAATTTGAGCGATATTAGTAACTTAAAACGCCACAATGATAAATGCGGAGACATGACGTTTTTTGAGCGGCCATCTCACGGTATCAAAAAAATCTCACAATTAGGAACTCTTTCGTCCAAGTAAAGCATTGTAAGAAGGCGTAATGTTGTATCGAATGAGCGAACGAACGAATATTTTTATGCCCGTTTTCTATGAAATATAATTGGATTTTTAAAGGCATCCAAAATTAATGAGAAAAATTCTCGATACGTACGTAGTTTTTTACAGAGTATAGTTTTTGCATGCAGCCGAGAAGAAGGCCGTTTGAACTCCGGCATCTTGAGGTACCTGATTTACCGCATAACTACGCTGCATTATTATTAGTTTTACAAGACTAGTTAATTTATCTTTTTTGAAACGAAAACGCATTTCAGAATTGCAATTGACATTTCATGAGTTAGTCAACCTACCGTAATTGCTTACTTTTAACCTCGGAGTGAATCCTCGGCGTTTTATATGCCTTTGTTTTGAGCGCGGGTATCTTAAGTTGCTCTATCGCCGTCATACCCTGGGTTATTCATTCACATCGAATCCTCTACTCCTGCTACTGTCCAGTCATGCATAATAATTCCGAATTCGCGCTGCATTTTACTACTCTGGAATGCCTAATTGCATTTATATGTTTAATTTCGGACACATAAAGTTAATGTGCATTTTCTAGACGACAGGCACCACTTCAAAGGCGACCTATCGCAGGGCAAACAGATCAAGCTAATTCAATTATGAGAGATGGTCTAGTCGTCTTGCAATCCCTTGAAAAAGTGTCTTTACGTCTTTTGTTTTGTTCCCTGGCTCTCATCCGAAATACAGACAACATATAGAAGATTAAAATTGAAATCTGTGTTAAGCGGCAAAAAATAAGAAGCCGTCATCTCATGGTTGGAATCTTATATGACCCTCTCTGTACCCACCGAGTTGACTGAATTCGGCAAGCCTTTGTGTCCTCTTTTGAAGAATACGTTGGTAAGCAGGCGTATCCCTGTGTTTCGACATATTCTTCGCATATTTGCAGGCACTTATTATAGTATCAGCCAGAGGGCTGGGTTTAATTGTCGGAACAGTTCGGAGAACTATAATTTAACTTCCTCTTGACCGCTGCTATGTTCCCTTACTCAATCTCAAGGCAAGCGACTGTGCTAGAGTACTCTTTAGCGGAGTTGACTGGCTGTAGGTGTTCTCAACATTCGAACTGCTTTCACTACCAGAGAGCACACAGGGAACTCCGAGGGACCTACTGTTGAGCCGAACCTCTCGTAGCTGCGCCATACAGCGGCAGAATAACGAAAAAACGTTTGTCTGGGCTTTTATCCAGAAACTATGCTGTCAACTATAGTATATCGTGCTAGGTCAATTCTTAGCCACCCACAGTGATTACTCCAACTTTCCGGCGCAGAAGGTCACGTTATTCGACTTTGTTTCAGCAGGTGTGCCTTTGAGCTGCTATCCAACGGCGGACTGTGGTGGCCGGTCGACATGTGGTGGAGCACTTCCGCGCCTGCGCTGGGGGATCCCGCTAGTTAACTCACGCACAGCCTTCAGCACTTTCACCTGCACATCATCTGCCTGTAGACGTGGCAGGCAGTAGGTTGTTTCGACCGGTTACGTTTTGTTCTGTCGATGTTTTCCTTGTCTCACCGTCAGAGACTCGCTTCAGCAATGTGCAGGAAAGACATCGCATCTGTGATGGAATGCTGTTTAGCGTTCTCACTTTCAGAACTAATTTGTCTATCAGAAAGCGCACAGGAATACCGAGGAACCTACTGATGAGCCTAACCCCTCGCAGCTGCGCCATGCAGTGGCTGAATATCTTCGAGCCATTTCTATGTGTTTTTGCTAGCACTTGTGCTGTCAGGTGTGATATATTGTATGGTATCGTTCTCAGTCACCAGCGATGATGGCAAAACCGTTCCGGGACTGAAGGTCACATTTCCGCCGACGATATTTGCTAATTACAGTAGATGTGCTAACTCATGAAATGTCGACCAAAATTTCAAAATGCGTTCTCGTTTCGAAAAGATAAATTAAGTCGTGTTGTAAAACTAATTATGATGCGGCATACATCTATAATGATCCAGTTACCTCAGGGTGTCGGCTTTCGAAAGAACTTATTTTCGGCTGCATGCAAGATCTATAATCTGCAAAAAATGACTACTTAATTAGTATTCAATTTTCTTATTGATTTTCGGTGCCCTTGAAAATTCAATTATATTTCATGGAAAGTATGCATAAACATATTCATTCTTTTACGTATTCGGTAGAAAATCACGTCTTCTTTCAATTTGATACTCAAAAGAAGAGTATAATCCGGTTTGAAAGAAGTGTCCAATTGTTAGATTTTTTAACACTGTTATATGGCCGTTCATGTAACGTCATGTATCCGCATTTACGAATGTGGCTTGTAAACTTAACAATATTGCTCAAATGCACTGCTTAATTTTATGAACTTCATATGTTCTCCTCATAACAACGTAGAAAAATGCATGGTTTTCCGTACACTGAAAATATACAGCTTGTAGTTTTGAAACCCTGAATGCAAGTGTAACAGCAGGTCGGGTTCAAAATTATTCGGGAATTAGAAAAGTTTTTAAAAACCGAATTATACTCTTCTTTTGAGTATTAAATTGGGAAAAGACGTGGGTTTCTACCGAATAAGTAAAAGAACGAACATTTTTATCATGTTTTCCATGAAATATAATTGAATTTTCAAGGGCACCGAAAATCAATGAGAAAATTGCATACTACTTAAGTAGCCATTTTTTGCAGAGTATAGATCTTGCATGCAGCCGAAGATAAGTTCTTTCGAAAGCCGACACCCTGAGTTAACTGGATCATTATAGATTTATGCTGCATCATAATTAGCTTTACAACACTACTTAATTTATCTTTTCGAAACGAGAACGGATTTCGAAATTTTGGTTGACACTTCATGAGTTAGCAAATCTACTGTAGATGCTCCTTCGGTAATGACGGTGCCTTTGAACTTTTGACAAAGTGCGTGTTGTGAAAGGTCGTCGGTCTGTGACGGCGCACTTCTGCGCCAGCGCTGGAGGATCGCGCTGGTACGCCCATGTACATCCGTCAGCACTTTTACCTGAACATCATCTGCCTAGACTCTGATGGCATAGTGGTTAGTCGTCAACATGTCTCTTTGCGTCCCCGATTCAATTTAGTGATTGACTCATGCACCTGCCGACTGGACGGTCAGTCGATTGTTTGCTTTTGTCATGTCGATATTTTCTCTGTCTCGCAGTCAGGGACTCGCTTCAGCAGTATGCAGGAAAGACAGCACATTGATCATTGTTGCGCCCGTTTGAATTTAAGGTTGGATAGGGACTGCGGACCCTCCCGTTTTGATAAATGCGTTCTAACTCAAAACCCTTTGGAATACGGACGGAGTACTAGTTCCCGTGTCCAACAGAGCCTAATGCCTGTCGCAAGCATTCACAAAGTACCCACAGATGTTCGCTAAATTTCCGGAGGATGATGTACGACACGAAGTCCGACCTAGGAATTGCTAGCTTGTTACCAAGATCATTAAAAAATTGAATATTTACTTTTGGCGTTGATGGACCTGTTCTCGTAGATTTTGCCGCGGGTCAGCCACTGGTGGCTTATGCTGTGCAATATACAAATAGTACGAAACAATTTATTGCTCAGTATCATTCGAATGCTCGGAGGTGGTTTCTTGACTGGTGCGTATAGTCGTGGCAATAATAGTAATGGTGGTAGTGGGAGTAGTAGTATTAGCAGTAGTTGTAATTCCACATGAATATTTCGGAAGCGGTTTTACTTTGTGGGTCATGTTGATCGGATTCTTCAGCGCGTTTTCTCTTGCAGACCCCTCAGGGTTGAGCGCAATCCCGCAAGACGCGCAGATCCGAGTTTAAGGAGGAGGGTGAGAACGATTCCACCTGAGGACTCTCTGCCTCATCAAACACCCAGCGGACGGTTGTTTAATTTAACATTTCCGTCGCGGGAAGAGGGTCACGGTCGGAAAACCTTTGGTGCGAAACGTGATTGAACTCCGCTGACTATTTTACCATGCGAGTTACTACATCGGGGTCCTCAGCTTATGCTGCTAATTGCTCTTCTAATCGTCAGCGCTTGGATGCATTAGAATTTAATTACAGGCTCTGTATATAATTTTGCTCCGAATGTCTTCTACAAACGGTAGCCGAGCGTGTTTATTTGGTTGTAATAATGCATTATACCCTATGATAGGTTACTGAAGAGTGAGAAGTGCATTAAGAGTAAAAAACCATACCCTCCAAAACTTCCTATAGTGCCCTTTTGACCGATTTAGTATTTGCATACATACCTTGATAGCTAACCTGATATGCGTGTGTTGGTTTAAAATTTGAATCAAAATTTCTCGGTTGAAAATCACCGTGCTTTATCATGGCTTCCTCTCGAAATTTTTTTAAAAATGTTAGATTTATTTAGTTACCTTCAAAGTTCTCTTTATCTGTCAATTTGCTTTAGATTACGGTTTAGCAAATATTGCGTGCTTTAGTTTGGAAAGTCGTCTATGTAGGCCTATTTATTTAAGGATAAAGCACTCAGGTAACGTGCCTTAATCAGCGGAACTGCATACTTCGAATCTTTTCTTTCATTACTACGAAACTATTAATATGTCGGATGAAGTATAGTTTGAGGGCGTGGGGGATACTTTAAGCATATGAAAACTTTTGACAGAGGCATCTGTACGCCTTTTTTAAGGCAAACGGATCACACATGACACCAACAGTGACTCGGATGCAACGTTATTCCTATGAATAATCATCAGCCTTAAATGGTGTCTGAGAAAGTTCACTGTAGGACAAATACTTGCAAATGTTGTCAAAGGGTTTTAATTTTGTTCTGACAAGACGACTGGGCTATTCAGCAGTCAGACGGAACACCGTAATTTGCGGTTTTACTATGGCTTCCTGTTTAAAAGGACCATCTCTTCTAAAGCTGGTGATCTTTACATATTTTACTGACGTAGGCAAGCCTAGGAAAGAACATTCGAAGACCGTAAGTAGAAAAACTGGTGTTACTTTGAAGGCGTGGATGAGTCTTGACCATGTCGGCCAATTAAATATACTCGAGATCGTCCACCAATCAGGCAACACCCAAACATGCGCGCTCCTTAGGAATCAGGCCACTTGCTTCAGCTCAGAACAGGACGTACACGTACTGACTAATCCTCCTCTCCGAACCATTACCACCCTTCAGTAGAATGGGTAAGCAGCCCTCCCAGGACATCTCCGCCGCCTCCGTGGTGGTCGCCCTCAACTGCACTGAGGACTTGGTGCCCTGGCTTGCAGATTTCAGCAGAACTTACCACCGCTGCCACGCCTACCTCTCCCTTCTCCTCTGCGTCCTGGGCATATGCATGAATAGTTTCAATGTGATTGTCCTTATGCAAAGCCATATGCGCAACTCCAGCAACCTCCTGCTCTCTATGATCGCTGTCTCCGACAGTCTGGTGATGTCCATCTACATTGTCTACGACACCAACTTCCGGATTTCACCCCGACTGGAGAACGGTATGCCTCAACGCCTGGCCTACGTCCTCCTAATTTGCATTGTCGCTCAGAATGTCTTTCACACCTTCTCCACCTGGACTATTGTTGTGCTGGCTGCCTACCGTCTCGTCTACGTGCATGCGGGTACACGAGCACGTCGAGTCTGCAGTCGACCCCGGATAAGGCTGTTGATGGTTTTAGTGGCTTTTATGTCTCTGCTTTTGACCGTGCCCCTACTCATAGCTCACAGGGTGACATTTCATCACCAGTATCGGTCAGTGTGGGCGAACAGAAACAGTAGCAACGCCACCACCGCCGCCGTCGCCAACACCAGCGAGGAGCTCTACGAGGTAGACTACGTTGACAATCCCGTCCTGCAGACCATCCTGTTCTTCAACTCCGCCCTCCTGGTCAAGGCCATTCCCATTCTTCTCATGGCATCCATGAGTGCGCTGCTGATAAGGAAGATCCGATCAACGCGACGCTGCAGACAGAGGGTGAAGCAGAACGACTCCATGCGGTCGTCTGTGGTGACGATGAGTGGACCACAGAACGATGGTGGATTACCACTGTTGTTTTTTAAATCCTGTCGTGGATATGACATCTGCCATCACATTACGCAGCCCACAAGGATGCTTCTAGCCGTCGTTGTGATGTACATAGTGGCATATCTTCCACAGGCAAGTTGTTTCTTTTTGAGACGAAATCAGTGTAGTGAGTTTTTGGACTAAATACTTACACATCAATCAAACCGAGGAGGTAGGCAACAGGCGAATTCGCTAACTACGCGGCTAGGCCTTTAATAACTACGTGTGCTATGCATGGGCTTTAAGGAGCGTGTGCGCCTGTTATGCCTTGAATCAGCAAACCATGGCCCTCGCAGTCTGGTACGTTCTGGCAGTTCTCCGGCACCTGGTTTCCTGCCGGTAGATGCGCTTGCGCTCCCGCTGGGTATGCGGGTCGGGTGCTTGGGTGCCCTATCTTCCTCCTCTTTTTGACCCCTTATAGTTGGTTAAAAACCTGGTCAAGTGTTGTGGACCATGGGGTTTGGTGGCACGCCTGGGTGAGGGTCCGGCCGTGCCAACCACCTGCGCCCTTGCCCGCCTCTCGTCTCCTTCACTATGTTTTGACACCGGGCACAGATGGGGAAAGAGGACAGAGCGTGGTAGGTGCTGCGCGAGTATAATTTCACTATAAACTAATTCACGCGCAAGCCAAAGTGCCTGAACCACCTTGCTATGGAGCAGACAGTGGACCTCGTCAGCAAAGACGGTCGGACTGCCGTCGTGTTATGCATAGGGCAAAGTCCTTTCTGGGTACTATAATACAGCAGTCAGTGCTCCTGGTGGCATACGTGAACATTACTCACTTACCCTACTGAGGTTACATAATACACTCAGTTAACTTGTGCACCGATCTCGAGTAGTCGAGTCCTGAGGCCTACCTTAAAGCTAATCAACTAATTTCAGATGGAATCATCTTGTCTCCCGCTCTGAGGAGACCTGGAGAAGTCGTGGGATACACTGGGGATATCCATCCCTCTCAGTCGCAACAAAAACTCGGTGAAACACTGATTGGGTTTTAACTTAGTACCTGTTATTACTTTATCCTATAAAGGTTCATATATGCGATCTGATACTTGTCATTATATTACTCAATCAGGATGAACTGAAAATCAAATCACTAGATTAGGAGTTGTTGGATTCAGTCCGCCGCAAGCATTTCTTTCGAAAATTGACCTCTCAACAGAAAGCCTGTCACCTGCACCTTTTGAATATGAGAGGCAGTTTTAAATTGCCACGTAAAAGTATGTTCGCGATGAGCATACCGTAACAATTCACCAGGGATACTTGACGTACACGAATTGGCGCACGACGATCTATTGGCTTCCCGAAGCAAACAAGCCTGTATTGGTGGCGAAGGTCGGAATCAGGCAACCAACTGTCAGGCGGAAGTCGGCCACATCGTAATATCAGCGAGGAAGGACGACAGAGAATAAGGGTAGAGTGACACCGTACTGTCTGGGGCTCATTTTGCCTTCATTCCGCCAATCATGGCCCTGGTCAGCTGCTGGGACCAACTGGTGGACCCCAGCGGTGGGCCAGCCGCCCCAGGTGTGTCCTTGCGCATGCTGGTATTTCTGATCAGGGCTATAATTGGCTGGGTGAAGGCACAATGAGCCCTAGACAGTACTGTATCAAACTACTTGCGTTCTCTGTCGTCCCTCATCTCTGTGAATACCTAAATACATATATATGTGGAAGAGGTGCGCTCACCGGTCATGTTATGGGACTCGCTTACTCCGTTATGTCTAAGGGCTTTCTCTCTCGAACCCAACCAGCAGCCGCACAGCGCCACGTAATATAGCCAGAATGACATTACCAACAAAGACAAGGGAGACTGGAATGGCCATTTCTGGCTTATTAACCGTCCCTTGTCTTTGTCGGTACCATCTCATTAACTTCTATTACTAGTCGCTGTGCGACTGTCTGCGAGGGTTCTAGTATGAGCTACAAGGCACAACGGAACAAGCACGTTCCGTAGCCTGATCAGTGAGCGGCCATCTGTCATAATATATAAATGTTTTAGAATGGAGAAGGTCTGCCAGAAAAATAGAGTCGTACTCATGACCTTTCACGCAGGCTAAGCTAACCCGTTGTCAGACGATGGGGGATGAGATTGTCGTACTAGTATGTAGAGGACACAGAGTGATCAACGGGAAGACATCTATGGGAGGATGTGTTGTACATCGTCTCGTATGCCAACAGGAGGGACAGGGGAAGATGTCGGCGGATGGCTAGCTTGTGTTCATTGATGTGTATCCTGAGTCGCCAACTCGCATGTCGATGCAATGTGGTGGAAATTCTGCTCCTCATCCTACATTCCAGGAGTTTCTGAACTCAGTGTCCGATAATCCAGCAGGTTTGATTTTCGCATTGCCCTCAAGCCAGTGTCCCGCCTGGGTGCAGTGTTTTCTCCAGTAAGAGGCTCCATGATCGGGTTTTTCGTTACTGCAGTAGGCCTGCTCTGCTTATAAAGAACTATCTTACATAAATCGGTTTTACCGACTTAATAAATACCCCAGTCTGTTTTGCGAGGAACCTGTTTACTAATCTAGAATGGACACAAGGCCTGAGTTCTGGCAAAGGAACCGTTCTACGCAAATTAGTATTATTCTTCTGATAGAAGCGAACAGGCGAGTTCCAAGTAGCAGCTCAGAAGATGAAGATGCGATCACTGGAACAAGAAATTTATTGGCCTGACGTTTCGGATTCTCACTCGAATACATCATCAGAGACATTCGCAGATAAAGGTGATGGTGGCACCAGGAGTGCAGTACTTATAGTACGTGGCTACTGTGGACCGTATGCGCACTGCACTTAACAGTTCTCGCAATCACCGCTGGAGTCGTAATTGATGCGGTGGTGGCTTGTCGGCCCGAGTCCGAGTCGTTAATTGTCGTGATTTCGTCATCCGCATTGGATGTTCGTATGACGATTGCTCGGCAAACTGGCTCACTGTCACTGTGACAATTTCTCGCCCGC
>CACRXP010000087.1:1310410-1327065 GCA_902702965.1 Spirometra erinaceieuropaei | reverse complement strand
GAATTTCAACCGAGATTCCAAAATGCGTTTTTGTTTCGAAAAGATTAATTAAGTGGGGTTGTAAAACTGGTCAGCCTGCAACACAATTCTATAATATTTCAGTTACCACTGGATGCCGGCTTTCGAAAAAATTTCCTACCGGCTATATGCAAAAAGGATTCCTTATAAAAAATGACTACCTAATTAGCATGAATTTTTCTCATTTATTTTCGATGCCTTTAAAACTCCAATTATATTTCATGGAAGACATGCATAAAAATCGTCCTTCTTCTGCTCATTCGGTAGACAATTGCGTCTTCTTCCAGTCTTATACATGAAGGAAAAGTAGTATTCGGTTTTCAAAGGCTTTTCCGATTCCCGAATAATTTTGAACCCGCACGGCCGTTATACTTGTAATCAGGGCTTGAAAACTACAGGCCGTTTTTTTTCCGTGTACGGAAAACCATATATTTCTCTGCGGTAATAAAGGGGATCATATTTGGTTCATGAAATTTAACATAAAATTTTATCCATATTGTAAACTTACAAGCCACATTGGTAAATGCAGAGACATGACGATTTATGAACGGCTATTTCAAGGTATTTAAAACTTCCACCATTATAAACTTTCGAATTATGTCCCTTAATTTGAGCAAATAATTCAAAGAAGACGTAATTTTCTACCGAATGAGCCGGAAAATGAATATTTTAATGCATGTTCTCCATGAAATATAATTGGACATTTAGGGGCATCGAAAATCCATAAGAAAAATTTATGCTACTTAATTGGTCGTTTTTTTTAGAAAGTGTGAGTTTTGCACGCAGCCGGGAGGATGTGCGTTCGAAAGCTGACATCCCGAGATAACTGAACTATGATAAAACTATGCTGCAGGATAATTAGTTTTAGAACCGCACATAATTAATTTTTTTGAATCGAAAACGCATTTTGGAATTTCGGTTGACATTTCATGAGTTAGCCTACTAACTGTATGGTATCATCTTATCCTAAAGTATACTACTAGCAGCCTGTCGACAGTTAATGAATATTACGCGTTTACCGGCTGTGAATGATGGACTTCGGCCCAAATAGTCATACATAGTAGTCTCGGTTTGGGTCTATAAACCCTGAATAACCCGATGTACCCCAAGTTCGTAGTAAATTTCTGAGGAAATTAAAAAGCGACAATATATGAATTGAGCAATTGATACCTTAAAGTGAGTATAAGTTAGTCCAGTTTTTGACTGGGGTCATAACGTATAAAATCGCAAGGTGAACAAAGCGCTAGAACTGCAATCAGAATGATAAAAGTAGTAGATTTCCTTTTGTATGTTATTGGACATGAAATTATTCTCGGAGCGCACAGTCTAGAATAGGGGCCTCTGTTTGCGTCACGCAGATAGTAATAGGTAATAAAATTCCATAACAGATAACCCTGAATTGCCCGCTGTTCAGCGAATGGGGACATTTTTAAGTACACTCGGAATCATCAGTGGCAATAAAACAGCCGAATTCTCGTTAGCGGGACTGAACGGGGGAGGGTGGGGGAGGGGGGGTTCAGAATCGATATATATTCCCAAATCATCAGCGGCATTTTGCCCAGTGAGCAGTGCAAACAGGTTTTATCTAAATCAAACAGTTTAGAGTGTGCACTGATAGGGCGACATTATTTGTCTTCAAGAGCAAGGTTTAATCATGCCAAGTTTTATATCACGTGAACTCTGAGATATCTATCGCCTCACTTGCGCAAATAAACGAAAAGTTTGAGCGCTCATCTGGGAATCGTGCTAGGAGGGAGGTTTTGATAGAAATTAAGAAGTCGTCAGGATTGTTTTCTATGCTCTGCATAGTAGACATGTAAATTCCGTACCCATTTAAATTCTTTGCTGCTCCTTGTCAACTGTTTCACGCCTAGATATCGCAGTTACGCTGGTCTTAATTAGTTTCCCGATATTAAAATATGTAAATATTCTTTGACATATTACTTCAGGATATGACAAAAGGCAGATGAAACTGTGGGCTTAAACATCCACGTAGTTTCAAGCAACAACTTTACTGAACTCACAGGTAGAGGAGGTTTCAGTCTAGTTTTTGGTTTGGAAAAGTTTTACTATATTCAAAAATGTGGATATGCAAGTTGTTTTTTAACGACGGAAAATTCTGAACAACCGTCGAAAGGACCTACTTCAAATCGTCCAGCAAATTCACGGAAGAGCTTATTTGCGTCATCCTACCGTAGACTAGTCGGCAAGGCTGGATTTTAAACAATGTCTGGCAGATGATGTTTTCTGAAAATGTGAAATTAGATTTGGGACATTCTCTGTACATGTTTTTTAGAGACTTAGGGTTCAGTTTCCTAAATGAACCATTTACGGCCTTAGGGTATCCACGCAGCCGAAAGTAATCCGAGAAAAAATGGCCCTTCGTGACTCTCTCTCGTTATACTATCCTGTTCATAGAATCATATTCCATCTGCCCCTTTAATCACTTCTCATTCTGCAGAGCTCATGGAAATGTTCAGAGTTTGTTCTGAACGTCGATTGGGCGGTTATTAAGAATTCCGACTCACCCGGAGACAATTATTGCGTGTTTAATACGTTGCCTGAAGCAAAACTACTCATTCTTCGTTGGTACAATATGAGCCAGCAATTACTGATAGTTGTCATCAGAAGGGCACATGGCTGAACTTAGTGGTCATCTAGCTAATCTATAACCAATCACAGAGGCGAGAGTGCATGTCAGACCTGGGGATGGGGGGTTATGCTTGGGACTATGAAACCCCTCCGCGTATTACCGGCGGCCTTGGCGTAAGTTTCAGGAAGGAGGAATTAGGGTTAGAGTTGGGAGGGGCAGGGTTACGAAGGTTGACTTTAGGGTTGAGGTTAAAGTTTGTGCTGGAGTTAGGATTAAATGTAGAACGCGAGAAGAAGTGCCCCCTGAAATTTAACGCGAGGCCACATGCAGTATGGGAGAGGGCTATATTCTCGTGTCCGACTGACTGGCGAGGAGGGGACACGGAATTGATTGTTGCAAGGACGACACTGCTTTCCGGCTGTCATTTACTAAGGTGCGAATAGAAATCGATGAGGATTCTGGTGAGGAACCTTAGTCTAGCACTTTTACGATCCTTCCTTTTATTCCAGTACTCGCTGTTTTTTGAAACAGAAACGTCATACCACTAAAGACTTTGTCACTAAAGGCTGCGTCTGCTTAAGTCCACTATATATTGACTGGCGCATTAAAATGATGCCATAAAAATCCCTGTTTAAAAACACCTATTATCAATTTTGCTTATCTTTAATTCGGTGGGTCCAATTTAATGGTTGCCAAATTCTGGACAAAGTCATAACAGCTTTCCTCGCCTTCTTTAATTACGTTAGGCGGCAAATATAATGAGAAATTAACACTGCAATTATAAAATCATAGTAGAAAAAGTACTGAAAAGGATGTCCAACACGAGATACGTGCGTTGTTTTGTTAACGTAATAACATACTTACTGCATGCGAACTTTTTGCTTGCTCCTGTGTTTTCTAAATAATATACAACGCATGTTTTAGGAATAAACTATCCTTAGACCAATACTTGCGATTTCGAAATGCCAGAAAAGTGCTTAAGATTTTTCCAAAATCTCTAAATATTAAAATGACGATGGGCTCCAACAAATACATAAAATAATTCTTCACTAGCATGTTACATAATATACTCTCTTATTCTGTGACACAGATTTTGGAAAAGATCAATTTCTGATTAAAATCGCTTAAAAGATTAAACTGGTTGATGGTTTAATAAGTACGGCATTTGTACACATCTCTGGAGTGAATTGCCAGGAAAGAGTACCTGAATTTAAATTATGATCTTTTTCCTGGCTAGTATGAATATAGGCTTGTTGGATACCTTTCGGTTCAGTGGTAGGGTGTGACATTTCAAGCGTTAACGTAAGAACACGTCTCACGATTATCAACAGTGCATCCTCATCTTGACGAACGGTTCTATGTGAAAGCGTATGTAGAAATTCAGCTTTAAGCGTTTCGACAGAAAATTTTCATGTATGCCAGCAGGTTTACAGAACACACATTTGTACTTTATTTTTGTTGGCTTAAATGAGGCTTGTTTCTTGTAAAATCCTCAGCAGTAAAACAATAGAATAAACGGCCCGTAACCACGCCAAACATACACATACATTCAAGTTTTACGATTGACTGATTACCATTAGACTTTGTGTTTCTTCGTGTTTACGTTAAGCAAGAAATCCACAAAAACCCGTTTTGTTAACACTTCCTTAAAACCGCGAGATTTTCTGAGGGCGAAGAATTGTGTGAACTCTCCGGACAGCGAACGTGAAAATTAAATTCACGTGACAGGTCCATTAGAGACGGAAAAATGAACTCAATCATTTGCACTATTTGGATGGAGAGAGATACGGGAAGTTTGAAATTCGACACCCTCACTGCCGCATGAAGTTCATATCTCAAATATTTTCGGAGGGAGAAACATGTTTATGACCAGGGAAACCGAAATGTCACCTAAAGTTGGAAAGGGCAAATATTTGTTTTTCAGAACGGAGCTTTTGCCACAGTTTCTTTTACGTTAGGGCGACACTAACCCGCAGTTTGACATGTTTCACCAACTCAAAGTAAACCGACGTTTCAACCGGCTCAAGACGCCGTTTTAGGGATAGTGTGTGCGCTGAAGAAGGCGGTGTCGACACGTGCCCGTTTTTAATTGCTCGCCATCAGCAGACCTGTACGGTTAAATACGTCATGGTGGGCGGCAAGGGATGAGAGACACCCGGTGGACGAGGGACGGCAAGGGAGGAATGGAGGTGGGGGTGACTGGACTTACCAAACAAGGGGGGAAAATTATGGTTTAGTTTCGTTAGCGGACGAGAATGGGGTACTGGTGACGGATAACCGAAAACATGTGCTGGTCGACTTCGATATCTGAGTGGCTCTCATGGCAGAAAATGCATGAAGTAGACAAAAACATGACTAACCGATCCCCAAAGATTTCCTGTCTGGTGTCAAACAGCCTCTTATCATTCCATAAAACAAACAATTTAAGAAAAACAACAACAAACGCGCGTAAAGGCGGACGAAACAGACGACGCATGAGGGATCGTCGCGAAGCATTTGGGCTTTAAACAACTCTGCCTTTTTAACTCTAAGCTGCTAACTTCCACGTTATATTTAAAAAAGGGTTTGGACTCTTATCAGGGGTAACGGTGAGTAGAAAAATAGGAGAGTTTCAAGCCCCTCAAACCATGAAATTTGATAGTCATCCAAAACAAAGCGGCAACGTGAATTGCAGACGATGCATATTTCAACTTTTAAACCTAGCTGTGAAGGCTATGGAATATAGAATTCATAATTAAGCAGGAACAGTTCCAAAGGAGGAATTAAGTCAAACGGTTGTAAACTGACCAACTACGACCATGTCCCAAGTGTTCTAGATATT
This sequence comes from Spirometra erinaceieuropaei, assembly GCA_902702965.1. Classification (NCBI taxonomy): domain Eukaryota; kingdom Metazoa; phylum Platyhelminthes; class Cestoda; order Diphyllobothriidea; family Diphyllobothriidae; genus Spirometra; species Spirometra erinaceieuropaei. The sequence goes on along the minus strand of CACRXP010000087.1, from coordinate 1,321,633 downwards.
TTAGACGCTGTAACATTAGCACTCATGAAAAAAATTATTTCTTCACTATATGGCTACAAAATCTACGTATACAGAGTGCCTTTTTGAAGTAGATGATTCAATGCAAAAGTCACTGAGGCTAGTTAACTCGGGACGCTGAAACATGACGTTGGAATATATCTAAATTAAAGCTGCTACAAACACTTTGCCCAATCCAGGTTACACAAGAGCACAAATGTGCATGGTCAAGGTAAAGGACCAAAAGTGGAACAGGTTTAGGGAGCGAGGGTCAAATCGCTAAAGTTGTGAACGCAAGAATACGTTTGTCTCTCTCCAGGAGCGACGTATCGATTTGGTTGGCGTTTCGACAATATTGCCACTGGTTATCGCTCTCAAATTTTGATCAGACTATTCACCTTCTAACCCAAGCTCACGAGAACTTTCTGTTGTATCAGCTCAAAATGACGAAAGAGAGAGTACTAATCTTAGACGACCGTCTCAAGCTAATATGTTTCGAACACAGCAGAGAGGGAGACACGGTCTTGGAACAAAAGCGATCGTGTCTTATTGGAACTCGCATCTTCGCTTTTATCAGCTTCCAGCGTCCTTGACCCAGGAAGGCGGCTGCTTCGACAGACAACTGTCAGGGGTTTGATCAATCCCTGGATTCCCGCGATGCGTTCTCTCACATATTTCGGTTTTTAGTAGTTAACATTTACAGTAGGTGGGCTAACTCATGAAATGTCAAACGAAATTCCGAAACGCGTATTCGTTTCGAAAAGATTAATTAAATAGGATTGTAAAACTAGTCACACCGCAACATAATTCTATAATATTTGAGTTATCTCAGGATACCGGCTTTCGAATAACCTTCTTTTCGGCTACTTGCAAAAACTAAACTTTTTAAACAAAGACTACTAAAGTGTCATGAATTTTTCTCATTTTTTTCGATGCCTCTAAACGTCCAATTATATTTCGTGGAAAACATGCATAAAATATGCATTTTCTAGCTCATTCGGTAGATAATTAGGTCGAATTCCAATTTCATACTCAAAAGAGTGACATAATTCGGTTTTAAAATGCTTCTAATTGTGGGTCTTTTAGACACCATGAAATGGCCGTTCATAAATCGTCATATTTCTGCATTTACCAATGTGGCTTGTGAAGTTAATAATACGGATCAAATTCACTGCTCAATTTTATGAACCCTATGTGGTCTCCTCTTATTACCGTAGAAGAATGTATGGTTTTTCGTACGCGGAAAATATACGGCTTGTAGTTTTGAAACCCTGAATCCAAGTGCGCGGTAGAGCGGGTTCAAAATTATTCGGGAATCGGAAAACTTTTTAAAAACGGAATTATGTTCCTACTTAGAGTAAAAAGCAAGAATAATATGTACCCATAGTAGCACAAATGAGTGGAGTAAAACTTTCGGCTCAAGCATACTCAGGTTCAGTCTGAAAGGTAACATGAATATGTGAGGTAAGATCCATCAGTTTCAGCTGACTAACTGTGCATATTTCACATTATCCAAAGTTCAGTTAGTAGTATAATTAATAAGGCTTTTAGCATGGGTGCTAGATAAAAACCCAGATGTAAATTCCGCCGCTTCTATGCCGCTGTATGAGGCGACTGCGAGAAGGTTGGTTGATCGAGGGACTCCCCAACGTTCCACATTCGCTTTCCGTTATGTGTTCCAATTACTCAGAAAAAATATGCGAAACTGAAGCAAATGTTTCTGGAAAGAACTTATCCTGTTCGACGCGAAAGTTGATATGAGCAGTAGAAATGAAAACTGTCAGTTTCAGCGGACTTATTATGCGCTGCCAACAGTCAGTCAACGCTGAGGCTCAGATAATGCATTTTTGTGGTTTTGTGAAATCGATGATTTTAATCAGATGCGTGAACTATCGAGGCACCGGTTTTCTCATAGCCGACATCTCTTTGTTACTGCTGAGAAAGTAGATATGTGTTGCGAAAAAGATCGAAGGTGGGCCTTCCCCAGGAATCTGCTAACAGTTATTTGGTATACAATGAGGGATTTCTTAGGTAGTGTTGTAATATTGATTATAATGTGGCATGATCCTGAAGTAATTCGGACTCGCCAGGATGTCGACTTTTGAGGACATTTCCTTTTAAATTCCCGGAGATACCAAAATCGGCAAAAGTGACCACTTAAGTGCCGCGCATTTCTCATTTTGATTTTCGATGGTCTTCTAAATTAAAATTTATTTTGTCGAAAACATGCAAAAAGGTAGGCTAGCTTTTATTCGTTTGGTAGAGAATCATATTGTCTTAACACTTTATACCCGAGCAACGGTTATCGTTCGGTTTTAACAAGTTTTTAATTATGAGGCCTTTTAAACCCTGTAATGTACATTCATACAGCATTGTGCCTGTCCGTTTGCCACTGCTCCTCATAAAATGTACAACACAGTCTGCATCGATTGCAAAATTTTATGAAATCCATATGGTATTTTCTTAAAGGCATAGAGAAATATATGATTTTCCTTACGCGGAAATCATGCACCTTGTAGACTGAAATCGTTAAACGCTAACGGCAAACGGCTAATCTGGCTCAAAAAATATTCATGAATGAACTCCTAAAGATACGCCTTGAAGAAGCTGTTTCGCGAACATTCACAGCGGCAAGGGTTCAAGTATCCTTTTCCACTAACCCTATTTTACGCGGAGAAGGTAAGGATAAGTTTCCACCCCAGACCACTTCAGTTTGCATCTATTGCTTCCCTTGCTTCTGTGGAGGAGGTTTTATTGGTCGCACGAGTCGGCGCTTATCCAAGAGAATACGAGAACACCTCCCGGCATTGCTTTGAAAAGGCGAAATTAGGAAACCTTTTAAAATCCCTAATATACCTTTTCTTCGGGTATAAATTGTTAAGGAAACGCCATTCTCTACCAAACGAGTAAAAGAAAGCATACAATTTTGCATGTTTTTGACAAAATATATTTTAATTTAGAAGACCATCGAGAATTAAAATGAGAAATGTATGGTACATAAGTGGTAAATCTTTACCGAGCGTGGTCTGTACATGAAGGTGAAAGAAAATGCCTTAAAAAGCCGATATCCTGGCACGCACGAAGTACTTTAGGGTCACGCCGCATGATAATCAATATTACAACTCCACCTAAGATATCTCTGCTAATCGAAAACACATTCCAGAATTGCGGCCAACATTTTATGGGACGGCCACTCATTGGTAACTCATTGCTTTCCCGCGTTTGCTACACAGTGTGTGTTCTCAATCTCTGTCGAAAGAAGTTCCTGAACCATAGGCATTTTACTTGATACGAAAAGCAATAAAGCTTCTGGCAAGGATAGAAGGGCCTCTGGAATCTGCTAGACCGCGGTGAGTATAGAATAAAACTTTTCAAAGGACAGTTCGACAGGAGGTGCCAAAAGTTTGAGGCTTGGCTCATCATTTGCCTTTATACAAAACGTTGCATTAAAATACCGTAATACTTTTGACAATACAATTGCAGACGATTTTACGAGTGTAACAGAACTGAAACAACCGAAGCGAACTTTACACGAGGATAAAAATGAGGTGTATCCGAGACTCTGACATTGGCAAACACTACTTGTCGTCTGTTGTGCCCCTGCAGTCTTGGACTGGACAAACTGGCGTTTCTGCGAAACGTCCGACGAACTGATGATGATAATCCCGTTCCAACCCACCCCAATCCATTTTACGACTACCCCGCCAGCTCAATAACGAGTCATGCGAAGCCCGAGTCTTTCCCGATCAATTATAACTGCGCAATTGACTGGATATTAAGCTGCCTATTTCAACTTTCTGGAGAGCTCCAGCCGCTATGCGATTGGAGTTTCGCTGGTCTTAATTGAGTGGTAAATCTCACAATCATATCCGATGAAAGCGTGAGCTGTTGGATATATCACATCTATTGGTTCAGTGAGAAGTATTACCAGGAGCAAGGTGTTTCAAACTGCCGCAAAGACGAAACTTTTGTGGCTTAAGTACTTCAGCGATCACCATTGATATTGATATTTGACGACTTACCTCTCTACGGACAAGATAATGAGACGGTTAGATACGTCTGCGGCATCCTCTGAAATCATCCTGGAGAGGTAGGCCTGCCTGACTGCTGAACCAACAATATTTGGCTCACTGTCATTGTGAAGTCAATTCTTGGCGCGTGCAGGAATGCTACATCTCTCCTGTCGGAGAAGATGAAAGCAAGCCACGCTCTAAATAGTACACTGGGCATTGATAGTAATGAAAGTGCGATTCCCAGGTGGCATATCAGAAGAAGAAGAGGCGTTCGCCGGGATGGGTTTATTGGAAGTCCGACGTTTCGATCTACAGAAAACCGACGAACACGCTGCATATGCTTAGCTACGACAGCAACCACCCGCTAAAACAAACGAAGCTGTGTCCGCACGCTATACCGATGGGTGGAAACTCATTGCAGCACGCCAGCCGCCAAACTCGACAAGATAAAGCTCCTCCAAGAACTCTTAGGAGCCAACGGCTATCCGCGGCCATTCCTTGAACGGAGCCGAAGGCAGCCAAAGAAACTGAATAAATAGTATAGCCAGTCAAACTCGTGGCGGAGCATTCCGTACATTAAAGGGGTCTCCGAAGTCGTGGCTAGATCCCTCGCGCTACTAGAAATAGGTGTTTCCCACAGACCTGACTCAACAATCTGCCGGCAAGTGATGCGGCCAAAAGATCTGATGCCTAAGCAGGAGATGCTGGCCGTTGTCTACCGACTTCAACGCAGCTGCGGAAGGTGCAACTACGTTGGGGAAACCGGCCGACGGCTGCAAACGCGAATGCACGAGAATAAGTTGGCCGTGCGAAGGATGGACCCAAAGTCAGAGGTAGCAACCCATGCTGCGCAAATGGGACACATCTTCAACTTTGACGTCGCTGAGATTTTGGGCCGGGGCGGTGATCATACAGCAAGGCAAGTGCAAGAAACCTGGATGCCCACCAACTGCTCTGTTGACCGTCACATCAATTGGCCTCCCCCCTATTTGACTTTACGAGTCTTCTTAACGGGGGACCTTCACGGCGCGGGACAATCGGGGCCGTCGATCATCTCCGCGGCCGACGGGGGAGATTCAGGTCACGGTGACATGCAGGTTGGATGCATCCACACAGGCGGCATTGGCCGGTCACGCACTGAACAAAGTGCAACATTTAAGGGGAACTGTGAGCAAGACTTTCCAGTCTCTGAAGATGGGTAGACGAATCAACTACTCGAAACGTCGGACCTCCAATAAAGCCCTCCCGGTGAACGTCTCTTCGTTTTTTGACATTGGACATTTCCTAAAATACCTGCTTTTTAATTGCCTCAGAAATTAATCGTTAACTTGGAGCAAACCAGTGCAATTGAGGCTTATAGGCACCGGCTTAATTTTAATATGAATATTTGGGTCGAAGTTCGTCAGCCACTACGGAATAACCATATGATATTCATAAACCGACAACAGGCAGCCAGTAGTATATACTGAGATAGCACTATATACCATAGCGGGCAGCACGGCTAATAGCTAAAGGCCGAAACACGTGTTTGCCTATATTCTGCCGCTGCATGGGGCAGCTGCGAATGGTTCGGTACATCGGCGGGTCCCTTTAGCGCTTCCGGTGAGTTTCTGAAATGGCAGCTTTTTAGTTTCCTCAGAAATCTAGAGTCTATTAATTTCAGATAGAGTGATCTACCCTAACTTAGCGACTTATTTCTAAGGAAATTTAAAAGCTCCTTTTTGAGAACTATAATATCTACCAGACAGCACACCGGGAAGGCCAGAGGACCCAGTAGTGAGCCGAACCACTCGCAGATGTGCCATGCAGCGGCAGAATACTTGTCTAGACTTTTAGCTATAACATATGCTGTCAGGTATGGTATATCGTGCTAGCTCAGGTCCTGAAATACCCTGCGCCAGTTCTATAAAGGTATCATAAAAAGTGCTTTCGACCAGTTCGTTTTCACTCGACTTGTATTTTCCGAAACGTAGATCGAGAATGCTACATTTCAGGACAACGCACGTTCTTGCTCTAACTGCGTTTTTCTTCGGGCTACAGTTTCCACCTGAATACTTCTTTCGAAGTCGACAATAAACTGATAACTTTTAGTTATGCAGGGGAGCCAAGATGCACATAACATAAAACAATGAAATTAAAGTTGCGATATCTTCGGTTACAAAAACGCTGCTGCGTCAGGTATTCCCTCGTCGCATTCATGAGCCCAACTGCTTCAGTAGGAAAATTCTGCAAGGATCAATTGGTAACGCTTAAAAACAACTGTCACTCGGATGACTATTGAGATTTATAGCGATTGCCTAAAAGATACTGTCATGCAGAAGAAGTCTGTTTCCAAAAATAGCTCAAACTGACTGAAACGGATTAGTATCTTTACCCCTTACACATTGGCAAAAACGTCTAGCTTTGGGCTGGACAAATGAGTCCAGCAAATCTGCCCGCGAACTGACATCCAAATGGAGTGAATGTAATCGGAGTAAAGACGTAATATCACATCCATTCACCAAACTCAGTTTTCATGACAATCGATTGTATTAACGAATTTCAGTTTAAGGTCTGACAGACTTTATAGCCCGCAATCTAGCATCTATTGAACTTAAATTCATGAGAAATCCGTTAACAGCATCTCTGAAATCTCCGTAATTAACATTTCTCAATACTGCTACGATTTGCTGTGCCAAAATGCCGCACTGCGGTGCTATCTTCACCTTCTATGAATGCTTAATCACCCGGTGCACTCACGCTTTATATTGCTATCTCTTACCTATTATGCACATATCGAATTTTCTGGGAGGGTTTGGCGCCAATTTGTAATGCCGAAGATAAGTATTGACTGGTAAAGATTAGCATTAAAGGATACGAAGGCCGCTCTCCTAGATTTCATGTTAATTTCATTAGTCAAGTATGTGGGGGAGGATGAAGCGAATCGTTGCAGAGCCACCATAATTATCTTTACATCTTTACTATGGGAAACAGTCAATGTGATGAGCTATAATAAGAAGGCGTTCACTGTGTAATGTGCCCTTTTTGTCCATATAATCATGCATATTTCTTAGAAACGATTGTCACAAGGCTCAATTCCTTGCTCTTTATTTAGATTACAGGCTTTTCTTGAAACTTTAAAACAGATCTTAGGTCGCCGACACATTCCGATCAGACCGAACATCAGGATTGGCTTCATGAACGAGATAGGACTCCTAGTAATAAGAACTCCTTATTTGTTGGTAGGTTTTAGCGGCAGTTTGTGAAGCTTAGGATTAGCGTTTACGAATGGAGGTGAAGTGTTGAGTCCTGGTTTTATATATGATAAGGAAAGAAAAAGACTGTTCGTGCACCGGAAACAATAATTTCTTATTCTGGACTTTCGAGCGCATGTGAGGGTACATCGTTAGAGACGAGGGCTGCAACAGAACAAGCTCCAGTTAGTGGGGGGTATTAGCTAGCCAGCGGAATGTGGCTCGGGTTTGGAAATGAATGTGCAGGTCTCCGTACTCCAGTGACCGATTGATTCAACGGTTAGCTGAGTTCTCTTCGAAGGCCTAGGCTTCAGCTAATTGCCGACTTGCTTCCAGCGGCGGTGATTTATGTCTTCACTATGAGAAGCAATCAATGTGATGAGCTATAATAAGAAGGCACTGATTGAGTAATATACCCTTTTATCTATATAATCGTGCATATTACTTAGAAAACTTTGCCACAGGGCTCAACGCCTTGCTCTTTTTGTGGAGCGGAGTCTTTTCTAGAAGCTTGAAAACAGGTCTTAGGTCGCCGACACATTCCGATCAGACCGATTAAAAGTCTATGACACTCGAAGCAATTGTGAACATCAGGATTGGCTTCAAGAACGAAACAGGACTCACATTAACAAGATCTCCTTATTTGTTGAGTGAGATCTACATGCACTTTTCTGGTGGCCTGTCTTCGACACAAACGAATATTTACACTAACTGCGGTAGAGGGTGGGCTCGTCGATCGCGTCACAGGACATACCCAACTCAATATGCCGTGGGTTTCGATCGAGCTCCCCGTGGGCAGCTGAGCAGCAATTTGAAGTATATGCAGAAGGAAACTACAGACAAAGGCACGGAAGACTGAGATGGCCACTTCTGACTTGCTAGTCCTCGTCAGCCGGCTCCATCGAACTCCAGGTTTGGAGGCACCTGGAACGAACATTTCCCGTAATAAGGCAGTTGTGCGCCATCACAAACGCGAAGACAACGCACTTGTAGCTCATTGGTCAGGGCGCTAAACTCTTTGCCAAAAGAGTGCGCGTTCGAGCCCAAAGTGCCTCCAAACCAGGAATTAGTTAAGGCTGCCTGATGGCGGCCAAGAAGTCAGATATGACCATCCCAGTCTCTTCACATACATTAACATAACTGTAAACGGCCAAAGTGACGGGGGTGCTGTCAAAACTGAAGTTATTTTGAAAAAAATGGTTAGCCGGCCTCCCGCACCTTAAAAATCCCTTCGACGCTTCTCGTCCGCAGTCGCATGGCAACGGTAATGATGCAAAATAAATAAGTAAGATGACAAGGGCGACTGGGATAACCACTTACTGGGCTCTCATCATCGTCAGTCGGTCATGATCGAACTCTGGGTCCTCCACAAGTGAGCCATGGGTCCTTTGTCCTGTTAGTTGCAGAAGGGCGAAACGCTCTGGCCTTAACATTTAATGGCCAGAGAACCCTGACTGGGGTCCCACGTTTTCCAAACCAGGTTTTAAATCATGGGTTGACTGACGACCGACAGAATGTTGGATGGTATTGTGCAAGTCTCCGCATCCAAGCATGCACTCTTCCAGCTTCTGGCTGAACATCTTGCTTCCTACAATGCAAACCACTAAGACGTTTGCCACTTGTATGACGAGTGATTCTTATGCAACTCCAAATGACCGATATTTTTTGCTTGAACAACTGTAAGCACCCGGGCTGGTTAGCATACATTCATTTCAAAAGGCAGTTTGGCGAGCATACGTCTGCTTTCGATAAATTCTCTTCAGGTCTGTACATTTATATGGCTATTGAAGTAATAAACTAAAAGATACGGGCAAGTAGATAATAAAGCTGTAGCTCGGGTTTGGATAGGGGAGGGGAGGGGGAGAGTGAAACACCGCAATTCCAGTCAGCGCCAGAGAGAAGGTGGGTCCCGGCGAAGGTAATTACATGCGGGTGGCTGGCTTGGTGGGGCCTGTATGAAGCTATTCTTTGCGCATAGGACCGGTCCGCATAGCCTGATTGCAGCCGCCTCCGCCGTTGCCAACAAGCGCTGCCCAAGCAGTTTTTGGATAGGTTGATGGGACCTTGTAAATCCCTCTGAAGGCCTCTCTGGCATCTACACGATGGTCTGTGTTTACCATGTGTGCGAGGATCGAGCTGTTGATGTTCTTTATTTGTCCCTTTTCTAACCATGCTGGGAAATGTTCTTTTATTCTTTTGGATAACAGTCTGCTCGTGCGACCAATATATTCTGCCCCACAGAAGCAGGTGAAGGAAATAATACACATAGAGGTGGTCTGAGCTGGTAGTTTGTCCCTGTCCTCTCCGTATACGATGGGACTGGTGGAGAACAGTACACGGGCGTCAGCTGCTGGGAAGGTCTGTGCTACAGCTTGGGTTAGGCGTCTTCTTAAAAGTTCACTTGGTGAAGCCCCTTGAAATGGAACCCTGATAAAGAGCCCTTTCTTTCCTACCGTCAGTATCGGGGTCTTAGGTGGTCTTTCGGTCATGCTTTTAACAATGAATCGATCAGGATACCCGTTCTGGCGAAAAAGGTTTTCGATTATCTCAAGCCCTTTCTCGACGCTATCAGATAAGCAGATTCATCTGACTCTTTCTGACAAACAGCGGACTAAATTACGTTTAACGTTTAGCGGAACGAAACTCCCAGAATGGGTGTGCTGTGCGGATCACGTTTTCTTACGATAAACGCTACGTCGAATGCTGCCGTCAGGTCTTCTACTCAGAAGTACATCCAGAAAGGAAAGTGAACCGGACTGTTCTTCCAGAGTGAATTTTATTGGTGCGTGCGCCGGACTTATGTCATCTAGTAGAATTGAGATGTCACTTTATTTTAGTGCAAGTGCGAATATATCATCCACGTAGCGCCCATAGTATCTTAATCCGTTGATCTGGTGACGTAGATGGAAGGCTTTAACTTTCCCATGAATATGTTCGCCAAAAGCAGGCCAAGGGGCTAGCCCATAGCTACTCCGTCCATCTGCCTATATAGATTTTTGTCGAATAGGAACTACACGTTCAAGGTACACCTCAATAACAACTCCTTGAGAACATTCACTGGCACTCCTATATCCAATTACGACCCCAGCGGTGATTGCGAGAACTGTTAATTGCAGTGCGCACGCGGTCCCACGGCAACCACGTGCTATAAATACTGCACTCCTGGTGCCACCATCACCTTTATCTGCGAATGTCTCTGATGATGGATTCAAATGAGAATCCGAAACGTCAGGCAAATAAATTTCTTGTTCCAGTGATCGCATCGTCATCTTCTGAACTGCTACCTGGAACTCGCCTGTTCTCTTATATCAGCAACTCCTATATATTGTTGATTCTTGGCAATAAAACCATAAAAGTAGTTGACCGTTTCCGTTGCCGGTACGTTCGTAAAAAGGATGATATATCTAACTTGTTTCATTTCCGTGGTAAGTAACGCGTGAAATTGGAGGAACTCCTTCGAAACAGACCTTTTCAGGCACGGTCTGTGATCAATCAAGCAAGTAAAACAACACACGCTGCCGAGTTAGGTCTATTGTGTTTAAATCCCTAAAATAACTATTCGCGCGGAGTTAAAAGCTATAAATAACTGTGATTTAATGCTCCATAAAATAACTGGATGTATAAATTATTCAGTAGTTTATCCAACGGTCTCCTCGGCCAGATTTCAGACAGGATGGAAGGAGTCTTGTTAAGGAAAAGGACTGCCAGAAGGACATGCCTCACTCTGTCTCCCCTTGCCTTTCAGTCCGTCATGCTCATCCTCAATGAATACCTCGGTATCTGCTTTCGCCTGCACGTGTACGAACGCCTGGGAGATTTTATGGATCTGCTTACTATCGGAAGCAATGGCATTACCTTTATCTTATACTGCCTGATGTCGGCAGAATTTCGCAGGACTTTTTTAAAACTGTTTTGCTACTGTCAATAAGATGCCAGAACATATTTAATAAAACAGTAACACCTCTAGACTCACCTTCTGT
>CACRXP010000087.1:1278483-1308650 GCA_902702965.1 Spirometra erinaceieuropaei | reverse complement strand
GTTTGGATTTGATGTTTCACTGACCGATGGAGTCTCTTAAGCCAGCAATCACAATAAGCTATCTCTTTTTTTCTTCGATTTTTTAGATTAACGTCGTGACACTGTGACCGTAAGGCCGTTGACCAGCTGTATATACCCTTCGGATAAAGCCATCTCGTAAGGCTTACCGCGGTGTCTCGAGGATATTTTTGCTCGTGAATGAAACTCAGACGGTGAGCGGAAATACCTTAACAACTGCAAAAAAGCATGTCCTGTGTGGCCACGGGAAGAATAAGGGTAGAGGAGTGGATAGGTCGGTAATGTCTTATTCCGTAGACGCAACTTTTAGGGCTTAGGGTAAGAGTTTAGGTGTTAGCGCTAGGAGTTATGGTTAGGGTAAGGGGTTAGGGGTTAGTGTTAGGAGTTAGGGGTTATGGTTAGGGGCTAGTGTTAGGGGTTAGTATTAAACCCCTTAGTACCAACTGCCCCGTATGACAGGCAGTTGGGACTTGTCTAATACAGTTGTGGCTACGAAATAGAATCCGATCGATACGTCTATTGTCAGGAATAAAAGGAAATATGGTCATGGCTTTAGCACAAATCGTGTTGACCCAGAGGTGACGTTGTAAAACAGAAGACAACTCTATCGTACTGCTAATGAAAAAAGCCGACGTTAACAACATTCCCAATAGTAGGGAGGGGTGCGCTTATCGATCGCGTCACGAGATTCTCTCGTCCCGTTTTGCACTGGGGCTTATTCTTCGGTGCCGCCAGCAGCTGCTATGTGGCTAGCATTATAAGCGGAAGGCAAGAGAGACTGAAATTGTCATTTCTGGCTCGTTAACCGTCGTCAGCTAGCCATGCCTAACTCTGAGGTGTGCAACTCCCGAAACTCGAACTTGTAAGCTGTTGGTTAGAGTCCGACGCCCCAGCCACTGAGACAGGCACTCGTTGTCTTGTCGGTTGTGATCGGCACATTAACAAGGGTAGAGGAGCGGTCACCGATCGCGTTTCGGGGCTCACACTTCCTGTTGTGCCTTGGAGCTCAGCCTCGAGCCCGGCCGTTCTATTATTGTAAATATACTCGATCGCGACCGAGAGGACAACGAGAGCGCGGTTCAATGATTAGGGCGTTGGACTCTAGCCAAAAGGTTACGAGTTCGACCCTTTGAGGGTCGCACACCCCGGGGTTAAGTATGGCTGAGTAATTACGGTTAAAGGGCCAAAAATGACAATTCCAGCCTCCCTTGACTCCGCTTATAATTCTAGCCGCTTAGTGACTGCTGACGGGACTCAAAAATGAGCCCAGCGCACAATGGGACGAGTGAGTCCCGTAGCACGATAGGTGACAACACCTTTACTAGTGGAAATAATGTTGATGTCAACTGAATGATGATAGCTAATGGCCAGAATGGGCCATTTCAGTCCTCCCTTGCCCTTATCAATAATTTCGTTCTGCTAAAACAATTTAAATGTTCAAAAGAAAGTTTCGGCTTGACACCAGGATAATCACCGCCGCTGGAAGCAAGTCGGCAATTAGCTGAAGCCTAGGCCTTCGAAGAGAACTAAGCTAACCGTTGAATCAATCGGTCACTGGAGTACGGAGAACTGCGCATTCATTTCCAAACCCGAGCCACATTCCGCTGGCTAGCTAACACCCCCACTAACTGGAGCTTGTTCTGTTGCAGCCCTCGTCTTTAACGATGTACCCTCACATGCGCTCGAAAGTCCAGAATAAGAAATTATTGTTTCCGGTGCACGAACAGTCTTTTTCTTTTCTTATCACATATAAAACCAGGACTCAACACTTCACCTCCATTCGTAAACGCTAATCCTCAGCTTCACAAACTGCCGCTAAAACCCACCAACAAATAAGGAATTCTTATTACTAGGAGTCCTGTCTCGTTTCGGAAGCCAATCCTGATGTTCGGTCTGATCGGAATGTGTCGGCGACCTAAGATCTGTTTTAAAGTTTTAAGAAAAGCCTGTAATCTACATAAAGAGCAAGGAATTGAGCCTTGTGACAATCGTTTCTAAGAAATATGCATGATTATATGGACAAAAAGGGCACATTACACAGTGAACGCCTTCTTATTATAGCTCATCACATTGACTGTTTCCCATAGTGAAGATGTAAAGATAATTATGATGGCTCTGCAACGATCGTTTCATCCTTCCCCACCTAATTTACTAATCAAATTAACATGAAATCTGGTAGAGCAGCTTTCGTATCTTTTAATGCTAATATCTATTAGTGAACACTTATCTTCGGCATTACAAACTGGCGTCAAACCCTCCCAGAAAATTCGATTTGTGCATGATAATTAAGAAATAGCAATATAAAGCGTACGTGCGCCGGGCGATCTGGCATTACTAGAAAGCGAAGATAGTACCACAGTGCGGCATTCTGGCACAGCATATCGTTACAGTATTGAGAAATGTTAATTGCAGGGATGCCAACGATGCTGTTACCGGATTTTACATAAATTTAAGTCTAATCGATGCTAGATTGCAGCCTATAAATTCCGTCATACTTTTAAGGACAATTCGTTAATACAATCGATTAACATGAAAACGGTGTTTGCTGATTGGATGTGATATTACGTGTTTACTCTGATTTCGTACACTCCAGCTGGATGTGAGTTGCTTTTGTAGTTTTAAAACAGTTCGTGGGCAGGTTTGTGGAACTCATTTTTTCAGCCCAAAGCTAGACGCTTTTGCAAAGTTGTATGGGGTGAAGATACTCATCTGTTTCAGTCAGTGTGAGCTATTTTTGGCAAGCGACTTCTTCTGCATGAATGGCTACCTGACAGTATCTTTTAACATCGAGACGGTTATGGATATTTGTTGGCACATTTAGGCAGTCGCTATAAATCTCAACAGTCATCCGAGTGACTGTTGACTTTTCAAGCGCTAGTACTTGATCCTTGCATAATTCTTCTACGGAAGCTTTTTGAAACGGACTACCTCATTAGTGCCAGTAAAGGCTTCTGGACGTGGCGAATTTTCTGCTACCAAAATTCGGCAACTTTAATTTAATTATGGTTTGTTATACAGTTTCGGTTTATCAGTTTGCCAGCGATTTGTTATTTTGAAGTCTCGAACTCGCCCACATGCCCACGGCCAGAGATGACAGCATCGAAAAACTGTGCGCCAAGTATGTGGAGTACTAGCCAATCAGCAGTCAGTGACGCGAAAACTCTGAGAATTCATGCGCGACAATATGTTATGGATAATGAATAGCGCCCAATTCAATGGGTTGTCAGATATCCGTAAGCCAAACGTCCCACTACAGTTAATCACCGCCCTAAAAGGCAACCTTACCGATAATTTAGGGAAGTGGTTATACTCAAAACTGAAATTCTTGCACGACAACTCGACTGACTCAGTTTGCACAACATTTCAGCTCCTCCCAGCCCTGGGAATGCGGAGGACGTGACGGTCCATTTCAACGTGACCTATTTTTTTCACATTCTTCCCAACGTATTTGGTGTATTTGGCATAGGACAAGACTGATGGTCTTCTTAAATCTGAAGACTTCATGAGGCTGTTCGAATTTGGCAAAAACATTACTTCGGCTTTGTTTCGGAAGCCTATGAGATGATCAAGGGAACTGTAAGGGGCTTTTCGATCTTCGGTTTAGTGGCAGAACTGGTCCTGCAAGAGCTAGAAAGGACTCCTTTAATCCAGCATGGGCTGGACTTTTGACGTTGTTGCGTTGACGGCACGTTTGTTATCACAAGGAAGGTCAAAATACGGAATTTCCACAACCTGCTCAACGCAATCTTCCTTGGCATACAATTCAAGAGGAAAGAAAATTGAAACAGCGGCTGTCTTTCCTTATTTTATCGCTAGACAAATGTCCAACAGGAAACTAGGACAACAGTTTACGGGAAGGCAAAAAATCACTCGGCTTCTCATTTCACAACAACCATCCAGTAACTCGCAAACGCAGATGTGTGAGAACTTTTTTCAAACGGGTCCAGAACCATTGCAGCAACCTAGGGGAAGAAAGACAATGCCCGATATCTCAACGATCACTTTATGCGAAAGGGCTATCACCCCAAACTGAACGCATGCTCGGATAGCAAATGTACGAACGTGAACGGGCTGCGTGAGGGGGGTGGTGAATTACCGCGAGTGGCTGCCCACGCCTTCGGAACGGGTCATGAGTTCAACTTTGCAGTTGCCAAGATAATCGCCCACACCATAAACGAGACAAGCCGAAGCCTAGGTCCCGGGCGGGAACTCAGTAAATTGATTTATCAATCGGGTGCTTGCTCATCCGCCTACGGACTGGCACCACTGACCTCTAATTAGATTGTACTTCTACAACTGTCGCTGATTCTATTGCAGTTGTCATCTTTAATGATGGATTCCTACACGAACTGGAAAGAGAAAGAAAAAAAGTAAATGGTGCAGAAACTCGGTCACTCTTCTTCTTCTTCTTCTTCTTCATCCAGTATACGTACACGTGCACTTCGAACTCGAACACTCGCTTAGAAATTTCGCTGAATAAGTACAATAGTGGAGAGGCGGTTGTCCATCGCGTTATGGAATTCACTTGTCTCTTTGTGTTTTGGGATTCTATCGAGCTCTGTCAGGGGCCGAACAGCAAAATAGCATTACCAACAAGGGAAGGGAGACTGGACTGGCAGTTTTTGGCTTATTAGTCGTCCTCTGCCAGCCACACCCAACCCCCGAGATGGGCAAATTCTGGGGCATGGTCCCCCACTGTTGGTTCGAAGCGCGGTCGGTGAGCGCTCCTATACCGTTGTATATGCCCTATTGCAATCGACAGGGCAACGAGACCATGGCTCGATGTTTAGGTGCGTCGGGCTTCTAAGTGGGTCGCGCGATCGATACCCAGGAATTGTACACCTAGAGGTTGGGTATGACTGGCTGACGACGGCTAATACGCCAGAAATGGCCGTTCTAGCCTCCCTTTTCCTTAGCGGCAAAAATACTTTGTTGAGTGTTGGAGCCCGGAAGCCTGAATTGAAAAGTGAAAGTAAAGCAAGTTGGAGCAGCATTTCTCATAAAGATGAAAAGCATACCAAAATATGGGTAACCTCATTGGTCTTATGCTTTGGATAAGTCCAGTTTAATGACTAAAACTGCATCTTATGCTTTATTAAACAACATACCCTCTTAGGATGCTTAGTGCACATATTTATCCTTGCCTTTGTCACACTGATCGTTATGATTTTAAGCCAATGACGACGGGATGAACACAGTGTTTTGGAAACAATAGTTGTATGTTGGATTTTTCTCTGATCCGCTAATTCGCAAAGCTCTTCAACTTTTGATAAATTTAAGCCCGTTTGCGGAGAGCGTGAGATTTCAGTAAAAGGCATATAAAGGACGGTTTTCAAGGGGCAGCATTCAAGGCTTTAAAATTCGAGGTTTTAAAGCGACAATTTTTTGACGTCATCCGGCTCTTGTAAATGCCGAATGTATCTTCTGCCTAAGTAGATGCAGAAGGTTTCCGTAAAATGCAGCATAAACTACGTCTTTTTTGGCCTGCAATCGCAACAAAGAAGCAGCGACCTATTTAGAATAAATTAAGACATTCTGAAGGAGGAAATTTTCATTTTCTGCTGCTTGACAAAACTGGTCTGAAAAATGACTGCATTTAATGTTCACTAAAGTTTTTGCGTGTAGCAAACAATCACTAAAGTGTCTGTTATTTTAAAAATCATAAAACAAAATTTAGAAGCAGAATATTCCGGAATTCAACGTGTGCATCAGTACCTCAGCAACCCTGATGGCAAAATAGAACAGTTTATATAAACCCATAATCTCGAAAATGGTCAAAGCTAAAGGGCACCTCGCCAGCGGGATAAAACCTTTAAGTTAGGCGGTAACAAGTGATGGCTGGATCACATCCTCGCCTCAATACTGTCGTTCTACAATCCGGTTCTAGGAAAGCTATGGGTAGAACCGTTTTAAGTGGTTCGCATTTCTCCTAGATCGCAATTCCCATTTTGGCTAGACGCAGTTTTGATTGTTTGACTAGCAATAAACGGAGTGCATATTTTAGAGGACTACTTGATTTCCGCATTGTATAGCGCAATATTAAACTGTCTGCTAATAATACTCATACTTTTTAAGCGACCTACTCATTATATCTTGGCAAAGGGTTCCAGATGTTTTTTTAGATTCGGGTGGTTTTTGGGCGGCGGTTTTGTCGTTTATCGTCCTATTTCAAGGACCGAACTGGCCAGCCTCATGCGAAAAGCTACTGAATTTCATGCCTTATTTCACTGCCTAAGTTCATCATCATTTAATATGACCACATATTCTCCACCCGACGATAGTTCGACCGTCGCATCCGACGATTTCCACCGCATGCTACACAGCAGGGATAATGACTTGTGCGAAACATTAGTTTATAGTGATAGTAGATTAGCACAGCATCTACAGCACTCTCTCTTCCTCCCCCACCTGGACCCGGTGTCAAGACAGAGTCAAGAGGGCCGGAGGCGGGGGAGGGCGCAGGTGGATGGCATGGTCGAATTCGCACCTTGGCGTTCCACTCCACACCACCTGGTCCACCCCAGGTTTTTGATTAACAAAAATTGGGGGAGGGGTGGCAGGGTCCCAGTGTGCGCGGCGTACGCCGGCAACCGGGTCCGCCACCACACCCCGAAATGTTGGCATTTGTTATGGTGCGCAAATCCGATAACGCCTACCAGGATCCGATATGGTCCCCGTGTTGGTCCAGCGCATCTACCATGTGGCCCGTTTAGGGGCACTGTTTCCACCCACTCTGTTTCGGCTCTGAGGTCTCTGTTGTCGTTTTGAACACCCTAAGTAATTTTTAAACTCTCTTGACAGTGGCGCCAAGCAGAGGTCAACTGCCGTCGCCAGGGTAACACTTGCAATGCTATCATCACTGGAGAGGGGCGGGTGGACAGCCAAATGCTACCGACCCGTAAAACGTGGAGCACATAAGGACAGTGAGAAGGGTGTAGCCGTCATCTCTGACGGCACACATTTTGGATACGTTGGCTATCCGGAACGTCAAAATCACGAGTCAAGTGCATGGCTGCAAAGTCAGGGGACCAATCGAGGCACCGGCAGACTAGCGTACATCCTACATTGACTGTTGCTAGGTCCTTCCTACATCAGTGGACGCAAGTGGAAAAATGCAAAAGCAGATGCGAGCCTTGGGTAAGCTTGAAGCTCGACAGGAGAGAAACCAAGACGAACACTCAGACAGACGCACTAGAGGAACGCGCATTCGCCGAAGATGGGGGCAACAGTCAATTTGTTCCAGCGGGCGGGGTTAAAAGCAGCTGAGAAGGACAAAAGAGACCAGTGACCAAGTAGCTGCAACCAAGGTCAATGCAGACGCTGGCGTGATGAATGGCGACGCCCACTTCCTTCCACCGTGGCGACTGAAGAGACGGCGCCACGTTAGCGTGACCCGACACTCTTTAAGTACCATCGGGGGAAATAAAACAACCCTTGGCGGCATTGAAAGATCGCTCGCCTATAAAACCTCAGGGTAATACAACCGCGTGCCGGAGATTGCCTTTACCCATAAAGTATATCCGAGAGACCGCATATCTGCTTTTATTAACAATATATATATTATGAAAGTGGGCGCTCGCCGATCAGGTTACGGAGCATGCTCGTTCCGTTCTGCCTTGGGGATCATACTAGAACACTCGCGGGCAGTCGCACAGCGACTAGTAGTAGACATAGATGAGATGATACCGACAAAGACAAGGGAGACAGGAATGGCCATTTCTGGCTTATTAGCCGTCATCAGCCAGTCATACCCAACCCCAAGTGTAGATCCCTTGAGATTCGAACCCGGGATCTTTGGTCATGGAGTTTGACGCTCTACGATTGAGACAACATATATATATATATGTATATATATATACATATACATATGTAGGCAGAATGGTATTGCCGACAAAGACAAGGGAGACTGGAATGGCCATTTCTGGCTTATTAGCCGTCGTCAGCCAGCCATACCCAAGCCCGAAGTGTGGAACACCCGAGCCTCGAACTCGCGACCTGTTGGTTTAGAAGTCAACGCCTCTACTCACCGGGCCACGAGCCCGTTGCCTTGTCGGTTTTCGATCGGGAATATACAATGTTAGGGGGGGCGCTCACCGATCGTTCATACGGAACTCACTCGTTCCGTTGTGCCTTATGGACTCTCTCTCGAGCCCAACCAGCAGCCGCACAGCGGCGCATGATATATAGGCAGAATGGTATTGCCGACAAAGAAATGGCCAGAAATGGCCATTCCAGTCTCCCTTGTCTTTGTCGGCAATACCATTCTGCCTATATATCATGCGCCGCTGTGCGGCTGCTGGTTGGGCTCGAGAGAGAGTCCATAAGGCACAACGGAACGAGTGAGTTCCGTATGAACGATCGGTGAGCGCCCCCCCTAACATTGTATATTCCCGATCGAAAACCGACAAGGCAACGGGCTCGTGGCCCGGTGAGTAGAGGCGTTGACTTCTAAACCAACAGGTCGCGAGTTCGAGGCTCGGGTGTTCCACACTTCGGGCTTGGGTATGGCTGGCTGACGACGGCTAATAAGCCAGAAATGGCCATTCCAGTCTCCCTTGTCTTTGTCGGCAATACCATTCTGCCTATATATCATGCGCCGCTGTGCGGCTGCTGGTTGGGCTCGAGAGAGAGTCCATAAGGCACAACGGAACGAGTGAGTTCCGTATGAACGATCGGTGAGCGCCCCCCCTAACATTGTATATTCCCGATCGAAAACCGACAAGGCAACGGGCTCGTGGCCCGGTGAGTAGAGGCGTTGACTTCTAAACCAACAGGTCGCGAGTTCGAGGCTCGGGTGTTCCACACTTCGGGCTTGGGTATGGCTGGCTGACGACGGCTAATAAGCCAGANGTATTTCTCGCTCAGCCTATCTCCGAAGATGTGCTCGAGTATGAACACGAAACGTCAGATAAATAAACCTTCTTCCCCAGAGATCGCCTCATCCTCCTCTTCCATATTAACACCTGGGGTCAGCATTTTTGCCTATATCCACATATATATATGTATGCGCACCGTAGGAAGGATGTGCTCCGATCAGCTAATAAGCTAGAGATGACCGTTCCAGTCTCCCCTGTTTTTGTCGGCAACTCTTCCTAGATGGACGTCTTAAAACGAGTGCACTGACTGAACTCACATTAGTTCATTGGGAAGTTGCGCGAGTGCGCCTTTGATAGTCAGAGAACTGGATCAGGTGTTTATTTCCAAAAAGCATCTTAAAGCCATCCTTCCGAATTTACGAATTAAGAGGCATAAAGAATAAAACAACCAATTGGTCTTCCTTAATGTCCTCTTCTGCCTCAAAGATTGTGGCACGTTAAAAATCGAAGTTTCCAAGAAAGCGACAAATACGGCGTAAATGCTGAGCTTCAATATCAACCATCCAATCAGCCACAATTCCTGCTGCTTAGGGGACACTGAATCGGTATTTTGCGACCTACTTCAGTAAGTCGGAAGAAAAGCTTGCCGAATCACCATGTTTTCGACGGGTGTTCAAAGCCAGAGACTACCTGCGCGTCTCCCTCAATCAATGCACACTCAAAAAGACGAAAGACCTAACTGCGCGGACACAAAATTTTGGCGAACTCGTCCGTACGTCAAGAACGTTTCGAAAACTATCGGCCACCTGCTGGCACTCCATGAGGTTGGAGTTGTACGCAGATCGGACATAGCCATCAGGACTCAGATGACGAGACCGAAAACCCACTGTCACAACAAGAAACGTCTGGAGTCATTTATGGGATCTGATGCAGTTGCTGACGCAGCAACTACGTAGGAGGAACCGGAACACAGCTCCGAACGCGAATGGCCGGACATATGATAGCAGTGAAGAGGAATGACCCTAGCGCTCAAGGTGCGGCTCATCCGAGGAGATCCGGACACACATTTAAATTCGACGAGGCCGAAACTCTTGCTAGAGGTGACATTTGTGTGAGCCGTGAGCTGTTTGAGTCACGGATCACTGGGTCTCAGTCTATTAACAAGTACAATGACCTCCTCCCTCCATACTGGGTGCTGAGACTTATTACGGACAGAGTACTTTACCACGCCGAGAGCGCATAGGCGAACACTATCCACAAAATCCGTGTTGGTCTGGAAGATAATCGAGTAGTCATCACGCCAATATCCAACGCAGGTGATGGCAATTCCACGATTAATTACCCGAGTACCGGCCAGCAGGCAATTACTGCGCTAAGGACAACCGTTCTCGATGTAGAGGAGTTGCGAATTTTCACAGGTATGTGGTAGCATGGTGACTGCATTCTATGAGTACTGTATACCCTTGTGTATTGGGGCATGCATATCTAATGCTGTCTATGATGAGGGGTAAAGTCTACGCCCAAAACTTCAAAAGAATAAAGCTCTTTTTCAGCAGTCGAGTCCAGTTCTTCTAGGTGGCTTCCATGAACGCGTACTTTGGCCATTATCGACATTTGCAACGTATTGTAAATGTGCCGATCTGTCAGCCTTTTGAACATGCCCTGAAAAGTCAATACTGGCCTAACGTTCGTGCCAATAAACGGTCGCTGTCATTTCGTTTTGATTGACAGTCGTCGGTTCTTTAAAGTTCCCACTGTGATTTTTGTACACAGGGGTAATAGAGGTGTATAATTTCAAGAAATTCTCAAATGTTCCCGGGTCTGGAAGGGAAAACATTGTGAATGTCAGATTTGGGTGATTCCAGACGTTGCAGTAGGTTGGGCGGGTAGCTTGACCGAAATGTGATTAAACTGGAGTTGTCCGGTGGGGCCTCGTAGCTCAAGCGGTTAGAGTGTTGGCTGTATAAAGCCTTCCTCTTACTGCTTGGGTTCGCATCCCACCGAGGCGCCGAGTTTTTCACGGTTGGGTCAATATGAATTGTGAGTTTTGTTGCTAGCACGTGTGTGTCTGGAAACCAGCGAAGGCATAATTACTTCGACCAGGTGTTTTCGCATTTTTATTACCAACTGCCATTTGTATACGTGCTTAGATGCCATTTTTTGGTTTGACCTCAAAGTCAGTGTGCCTCATCGTGGCTCCTCGCAGGATCTTTTAGAGGACGTCTTTTTCATTCACATAGCAAACTGAATTCACATGGTGTACAAGCCGGAAATAATCTCGAGGCGATAGGCTCTGATGACAAAGTGCCTTAACTGACAATTCTAAGTAGGGGCCGAGCACAACATACAGCCCACAGCAACCGTTCACTGGCTGAACGGATTACAGACGATAAACGGTTATGCACATTTTCTGCATCTTGGTCTAAAACCGAGGAAACAAGAGTTGAGGACTTACGGAATAAAATTATTCATCTTCACTGAGAGCCCGTTCGGTTTTAATACAAGTACACGCTTTGCTGATAAAAACGATGTGGCGAGTTGCGAGAAAATTCATGAATACGGAAAAATAGTCGTCGAAACAGGGGCTCGATTAGCCTAACGTTTTAAATTTATTCGAATTCATCACCATGTGCAGTCGTCTATGATGAATGAGGAAATGAATCAGTTTAGCTTGATAGGCAAAGGCACAACAAATGTATACTGCTACATCTGGCTAATTAGGCAGTTATCACAATACGTGCACCTATTAGTGATTAATACGGCAACGGCTACTGCTTTGGCAAAGCAGCCGTGTCCTATGAAAACTACAACACCGGTGCGTTTCATTACTTATAGAAGGAGGCACGATCGCTGGTCCAAGAGCTCTATTCGACTGACATTTTGGATTCCTGCTAGAACCAATAAGCAGAGATCAAGGCAGATACGGGTGGTTCACGCACAAGGAACTGCAGTATTTATAGGATGCAGTCGTCATGCTACTGCATATCTATGAATATTCACGACTCCCCGCTTCATCAGGGATCGTTGCACATGGTGCGATGACTGTTCGATGGCCAACATTCGCGTCGCGTTTATTGCTACAATTTCATCACGTGCAGAAGGAGACGAAGGGACAAGAAATTCATTTGCCAAACGTTTCGGATTCTCACTCGAACACATAATCAGAGACAGTCGCAGATAAGGGTAATGGTGGCACAAGGAGTGCAGTATTTTTAGCACGTGGCTGCCATGGGACCATATGCGAACTGTAAGTAGCAGCTCTCGAAATCACTGCTGGGGTCGTAATTGATGCAATGGTGGCTTGTCAGTCCACGTCCGGGTCATTAATGGCCATGATTTCGTCATCCGCATTGGATGATCGTATGACGATTACTGTCACTGGGATAATTACTCGCCCGCGCCCTCCCCACATGACCGATTTCTCTACACAGGGCACTCCAACCTTTGGACTGGCAAAGTGGCTGTTTCTACGTCTGAAGTTACTGACCTCCGATTGGAACACCACGGTCAGCTCATCAACACAGTTCTTGGAAAAACTTAAATGAGTAAGTCTCCTGCCAATCAATGCCCCCGTTTCCTTCGATGTCTCGTCCCATTTACTTCTATCCCACAGGACTTGTCCGTCGAGGCCATAGAACTACTCCTAAGAGAGAAATACGACGAAACGGGGAATTGCCTCGGACACGCGCAAATCATCCGGCTCTTTTAGTTCTGTCTCAAGACGTACTTTACGTTCGACGGAACAATCTACGAGCAGATGAAGGGCATGCCAATGGGTTCGCCGATTTCAGGACTCATAGACGAGGCTGTCCTACAACGGTTGGAGTCGTTGGTTTTCAGGCAAGCGACAAATACGACGCAAATACTGAACTTCAATAGAAACCACCCGATCAGTCACAAACGCAGTTGCGTAAGGGCGCTATACCGGCGTGTTGAGACGCACTGCAGTGAAATGGAAGACAAGGTTGCTGAATTACAATATCTTCGACGGGTACTGAGAGCCAATGGTTATCCACGCAACTTTGTCAACCAGTGTATACGAAAAAGACACCAGATACCAAATACGACCGGCCTCAAATGGTGGCGGGCTTTTCCGTACGTTAAGAACATCTCGGAAGCCATCAATCGTCTTCTCACTCCACTTGGATTTGGGCTTGCACACAGGCCGGAGGCAACCATTAGACACCAATTCATGAGGCCAATAGACCCACCGCCACGGTAGGAAACGTCAGGAGTCGTTTACCGAATATGGTGCGGTTGCGGACACAGCAACTACGTCGGCGAAACTTGGAGACTAATTCGTACGTGAATTGCAGAGCACACGGCAACATTGAGAGGGGAGGCGCTAGCTCTCAGGTGGCGTCTCATTCGACGGCACACGGCCATATTTTCAAGTTTCAAGGGACCGAAATCCTCGCATGGGGTGATAACTGCGTGAGCTGCGAGCTGCCCAAATCATGGTTCTCAGACCCGCAATCCATAAACAAACGCAATGACCTTCCGTTACCATATTCCGCGCTGAAATTTTCCCTGGATAGGCGAATCAATCTTGTGGGGAGGGCGCGGGCGAGTAATTATCCCAGTGACAGTAAGCCAATTTTCCGAGCAATCGTCATACGATCATCCAATGCGGATGACGAAATCATGGCCTGCCAGCTTGCTACCGGCGACGATTAGGCCACGGGACACATACCACACATAATGCGTAAGCAACTCATTAAGACCTCCTGCAGGTCGGAGACAAGCAGCTGTTTTGCAGTCGTTGCCGATCATCTATACATCCTTTGGCACAGCGTTCGTTTTCGTCAGTAGCAAGCTGGTGGGCAGGCAGAGTGGGATCGAGTGAGATCCTAACTACAACAGTGAGGGTCAAACGCTTACATAATATGCTTATATGCCTCGCTTCATAAGGCTCATGACGTACTGGTGACCAGTGCCGACTATGAAACAACTGTATGCGTTTGGATTCGCGTGGGCCTTGCGAATAGACATCCCCTGAAAAGGTCTTGGCCTTCTAGAAGCAGTCTATTTCGCCCAGCACGGCGCCGAAACGCCCCTGATCCGCATGCGAGATGATGAGTTCATCGCCTGCCTTGAGTTTCTTACCACTAGTGAGTAGTGAAGGGCTGCATCATATGGTGCCATATAGGGATTCTTGTTTCAGTCAACTGGAGGTAACTCTATCGTAATGAATTTTTATAGGTTCAGTCCAAAAGGTGAATAGACGACTCCATTACCTTCAGCGAGATAATCGAGTGATATCCATAAACGCCTAACAGCCAGCTAGTATTATGCACATATTGCATGATTTATCACACTCGTCTTGTTCGTCCCATTCGAGGACTGGTTTGAATGCTGCGACCATGATACGAAACTTGGTGTTGAAGGAAAACCCGTACCATACCGCTCACAATTTTTTTCTCCTCCGCAAGATCCGTCCACACCAATTTCTGCCCGCCTTTGTCGCTTCGGATGACGTTGAACATACAGAACGTTTCAGCGAGGTTGTATCCCCTGTCGACCAGCGTTTTTTGGCTCCTTCAGGCGTTTGCTGCTGAAGGAGATTGGTATGTTTCGCACCTGAGAATTAATTTCCACATAATTAATAGCCTCGACAGTAGTCTGATGATGCTGACCAAAACTCGAAAGGCGATCCTGAGGGCGCCCTTAGAGCCTCTCTCTGCCGCAATGAAACACTAACCTCCGTGTTAACCATGACCGAAAAAGCATACTTGGGTGTTGAAACAAAAGGTTTGTTCGCCCGTCGTTTCATCTTATCCCCCGAAGCCATCATCAAGGACGTCATCAAACAGATGTAGTAGACGTTCAAAGACATGCAGTATTAAATAGGCGCAGTAGCAACAGAGCATGGAAATAGGAATTCCCCGTAATACAGGTGGTTTTGTGTTAAATTCCAGGCGGGGTACCTATTCCCCCGTCCTAAACCTAACCCCGACAATAGGACCTATGTCAAACTTTAACCCCAAGTAAACCCCAATACTCCAATGCGGACTCCGTGCGTCTGCAACACTTGGTTCTCCTTGTAACGATCAAGTTTGCCTCTATTCACTGCCGTGTTAGGTAGACCGTGCCACACGGAAAGGGGGAAAGCGGGCGCGGAGATATGGATATAGTAATCCATCTTTGGCCACGGTAGACGCGGAGCGACGTGGGTGAGGAAAAGCTAAATTAAGAGCATACACAGCTCCATCCTCGCATGCGGGGTTGATTCTGGGCATCGTGTGGACCCTAACTAAAACCTGCGTCTGATTTACAAAGTCCCAGTGAACTACCCCAAGCAATAGCGTCAGCGCTTACTAGCAACAGCAGAAGCGACCGCCATCAGGCTACGGAGGCCGGTTCTGTGTGCGCAGAAGGACCTCTTGCATGCTCCGCATCTACCGTGGCCAAAGATAGATTAACTGCATGCATGTCTCCTCGCTCCGTCCTCCCACCGCATGCGATAAGGATCTATCTAACCCTCACTGTCATTTGCTGCCTCCTCTTCTCCCTCCCCCCCTATTCACACGCCCCGTCGAGCCGTAACAGATGTCTCTTATCGCTCACACGTTTCACTTTGCACCTCCTTTCCATATAAATGTGCTGAACGGATGAGAATTAATTGAAAGCACGCATATGCTCGCCAAATGGTCTTATGGATTACTCCATGGGAATTTTCGCAACTCTTAGAGAGAGTAATTACCCTTATTTTGCAAATCCAGAAAACTCTGCATGTCCAAAATCCGACGAACCACCATGTCGTCCTTAGGGATCTTCAATTGACCATGAAGTCTTAGGATGCGTGTGCCGACTGGGTCGGAGGGGTTCGAAATGACGGTCGTTTAGGAAGGCCCCGTGCGCGGAGTCTTCTTAAACAAATACAGTAGATGGGTTAACTCATGAAATGTCAACTGAAATTTTGGGGATTCGTTCTCGCTTCGAAAAGATTAACTAGACAGGATTGTAAAATTAATCATCATGCAGCATAATTCTATAATGATCCAGTTACCGCAGGGTGCCTGCTTCCGAATGAACCTATTTCCGACTGCAAGCAAGAACTATCCTCTGCAAAAATTACTATCTATGTAGCATGCGTTTTTCCCATCCCTTGTAGATGCCCTTGAAAATTGGATTATATTTCATGAAAAAATGCATAACACATTCATTCCTTTACTTATTCGGTGGAAAATGACGTCTTCTTCTTATTCTATACTCGAAAGCAGAGTATACTTCGGCTTTCAAAAACGTTTCTAATTCCCGAATAATGTTGAACCCCATCTGCTGTTATTACTGCATTCAGTGTTTCAAAACTACAAGCCGTACATTTTCCGTGTACGAAAAATCTAACATTTCTCTACGTTATTAAGAGGAGACCACATGGGATTCATAAAATTAAGCAGTGGATTTGAGCGATATTTTTGGCTTTACAAGCCACATTGCTAACTACGGAAAAATAACGTTTTCTGAACGGCCATTTCACGGTATTAAAAACTCTCACAATTGGAAACTTTTTTGAGACAGAATTCTACTCCTCCTTCGAGTATAAATTTGAAAGAAGTCGTTATTTCTTACCGACCAAATAGAATAAAGAATATTGGTTTGCAGTTTTAATGAATTACAATTCAATTTTCAAGGGCATCTAAAATCGATGAGAAAAATGCATGCTACATAGGTAGTAATTGTTTGCAGAGTGTTGTTCTTGCATGCAGTCGGAAATAGGTTCATTCGGAAGCAGGCACCCTGCGGTAACTGGATCATTATAGAATTATGCTGCATGATGATTAATTTTGCAACCCTGTCTAGTTAATCTTTTCGAAGCGAGAACGAATCTTTAAATTTCAGTTGACATTTCATGAGTTATCCCACCTACTCTAGTCATTTTTGCCTCTACCACATACACGCGATATTTGCTTCTGTCAATCCCCCTGCATTTCTTCTGTTCTGGCATTAGGGACTGTTACTTCGTTATGTGGCCCGATCTGTTGATTGATAACGATGCCTATTCCTCCTATGTCTTGCAAAACCGTTTTAATCCCACTACGCGTAATTCGTTTGAGCAGTCAGCGACTTTTTGGCCTCTCGTTTAGATACTAATATCTATACTTCAGCGGGGTTACTTTAAAGTGCTAGATATTATCCGCGGAAACGGGTTTTAGATATCAGGTTCGGTTCCACAGATTCTCGATATGGGTTTTCAATTCTAAGTGATTAACTTTTCGAAAAAGGCTTAACAACTTAAGACAAAGAGATACTGCCTCAAGCGATGCATCATCCAGTGTTATATAAGAGTGCTTGTGTACGTACCGAGGGGGAACTTCTGGGAAGTGTTGATTGCGGTTCCATTTCATGAATCCATTAAGTCAGTAAAAATCTCTTTTCCCTCCACGTTATTTTCCGTGGACTAAACCTAACTGTCCAATTCTTGTCTTCCTTCTCCTGGCAGCGTGCAAAGAACGGCTGCGCGTTAACACGTGACGCTCACACATAGATGTACTGTCCTGATTCGATTTCTTCGAAAGCAAACACATGCCCGCCAATTCGCTTCCCCTAAGTGCTTGCGGTCGATCTTGGAAAATACTTTGCACCGCTCCTGAGTCATGTGCGGTAAGGACACATGGGGTTGGACAAGGTTGTCAGTCATGTCCGTTACCTCTGTGTTTATGCTGGAGAGGGCGCAGACTCGGTTGTTGCAGCACAACCTTTATCAGTTCACCGTTTTGCATTCTCTCGCGAAGCTATCACCGTAGACGAAATCAAACAGAAGCGGAAGACGCGCACAAGGACACCACACATCTAAAATTCCTCTTTCATTTTTCAGCCGTCTAAACTAGGTGCGGTTTCGGCAAGGCAGGGAAATAAGAGTTCCCTGTTACACAAATGGGCTTGAGCTAAATTCCAAGAAGGCTGTCTTTTTTACTGCTCTGACTCTAATCCCCGTGGAAGGCCGCCTGTTTTGCGGTGGGATGGAAAGTTCCTGTTGCCGTCTCCTATCGCAATAGCTCATTGTTAAGCCGTACTCAAGCCCTGAATGTCTACGTTTCCATTACAGGTGTTACTGGGAACTCTTGTTCACAGATGTAGCCACAGTATGATATAGTTACTGAATGTCAAACAGTCATCGCTTTAAATAACAACGCCTGCAACAATAAGGCACTTCTAATTTCAGCAGGTTTACGACGATGATTTAAATGTATCTTTTAAATGCTCACATATTGTTACAATGAAGAATTCTGATTGTGCAGATTTTTAGTTAAACCGTAAAAATGATCAGCAATTGACATCAAGCTCTTAACCTTCTTAATTTTAGCACATATGAACGTGGTCCCCTTTTTAAAAATGACACCTTTCAGATGGCAGCGACATTGCGTTTGTCCACCTACAGGCAAATTTGCCAGAATCAGCGAAACTTTTTGATTTTGCGGACTCCTTTTGTAATTATCATGTGCTAGATGTTCGTGCTGACAAATTGTTGAACTAGATTCTGGTCTATCAAAGGGCACTTGTCCCACGATGTGAGGAAGAAAGAGCAGTCCCTGAATCATCTGATAGTCGTAGCCACACCTCTGTCATGTCCATCGCCGCTGACGATTGCGTCAGTGTTGAAGAACAGCCCACTGGCAGTTGCATTCTACACAAATCACATACTTCTGCGATGTCAGTCCTACTCATCACAGAAGCGATGAGCACTGTGCTGACTGTAACCAATCAGGCGCGAGGTCCGTTAACGTGTGCGCTGCAGGCTAGGTAGTTTGCCGAAGCTGAGTAGACCGACTCAGAAAACTGTCACTCGTCGATCGACCCAGCCCGAAGTTCAGGCGCGCCGTGCTGCAAATGTGCGTTTGTGCGTGACTGATGAGCAAGCAGTTTGCATTTTTTGAAAACGTGGTTATGCTGGCAGACCCGCAGATCGCTGTGAGATCGCAAACGCCGGGAATTCATTCAGACTTTGGAGCTAGTTCGGATTTTGTAGAAGCTCCTCAATAACAATCAAGGTGGGTAAAAATACTAAAGCTTAAGTAAAAGTGTCTTTACTGTTTTCCCCTAATTAGAACAGCACAGTTAATTGCTAAGTTGCAATATGCAATGAACAGTAATGAGTTGCTCTTTTGTCCCCATCATACTTTTCATATTGATCGCAGTTATTATAGGTTGAATTGAGCTACTGTTGTTGTTGCCGTCGTCTGAGAGGATGATCCAAGACAGTCGACATAATTTCGTCGTATGCTTCTACCACAACTATGCAGTTTAAAAAACCGAAGCTGACTATTCTTGGTGAATGTAATTTATTTTAATTAACGACCGGGTCCAAATGGTGCGCGGTAAACATTATAGTATCATATTAATGAAATGTATTGCTCCAGTCGGCACTGGACACTGCAAACTCATAAACAGGTCGCAGAAACTGGTGAATCTAACTTTGGTGATTACAATTTTTACGGTCCACTGCGGCATAATTGGGCATATTCAGACAACTGCAGCGGTCTTGAAACTCCACGACTCTGCAAAACAGCCCTTTTGCCTTTGAGCTACTCCTCAAAACTGTTTACCAGCAAACTCTTACGACCGTTTGATCTGGGTTATCAAGTCAAATAATCGGATTAATCAGTCTTTTAGGTTGAAAACGCAGTTCTTTCGGGGGCGGAATCTTGTTTCGCAAAAGGTCTCTACTCGGTCCTTAAATCAAGAGTGGTAATTACAGTATACTCAATCGCATTCATCAAGCAAATGTTTGCTAACGAAGGACAAAATAAAAAGGGAATGTTTTGCTCTTAGGTGATATGTTATTCGAACGCGATGGTGATGATCAAGGTTTGGGGCCTCTGGCACCATACCTAATCACATAAATGCACTACAGTTCTTATGCCATGAAAATTTATCTTACAGTAAAGTTACGGAACGCAGTTCAATGAGAAATAAGGAGCCATGTTTTCATGCAAATCAAGTTATTTGGTATATTTTCGCATCATTGAATACCGGTCTTAATTGTATTTGTGGTATGAATGCGTGCTTGGCGGTATCTCCACGTCACAATCCAAAAAGTATCTTACTTAAGCCTTTAATTTCATCCTTAAACAGGTTCTTTGTTTTTTAACATTTGCTAGAATAAACTGTGTTTTCACTGTTAAGAGATAATGCTTAACAATACTGTTGTTGCTTACCTAAGCAACCACTGCAGCCTTCGAAACAACTAGTTTTTTTTTAGACAGCAGGTTTTCGCTTATCAGTGCATAATTTATGACTGCTTATCTGCAAAGGCTATTCTAGTGGCTGATGGAGGCGTCCCCGTCAACCGAATGTGTTCCATAGGGTGCGTATAAGTCTGGTCGCAAATAAGTACGTGTCAAGACGATTTTGCCAAAAAATACTTGTTTGAGTTTTGCTTCTCAAAGCTCAAATGTATCACTTTCCGACTGACTGGAACAAGTGCCTCGGACC
Source organism: Spirometra erinaceieuropaei (assembly GCA_902702965.1). Classification (NCBI taxonomy): domain Eukaryota; kingdom Metazoa; phylum Platyhelminthes; class Cestoda; order Diphyllobothriidea; family Diphyllobothriidae; genus Spirometra; species Spirometra erinaceieuropaei. The sequence continues at coordinate 1,288,380 of CACRXP010000087.1, read as the reverse complement.
CACTTATCCTCCGTCCATTGCCCAGGGACATCTTCTAGCAAAGAAACGTCAAGAGCTTTCAAACATGCGTCAAAAAATGCAAAGTAGTCGGGTTGGAAATTTGTAAATCTTGAAGCCACAGTGAGTGACCGATCTCATGAAATGTTGGCTAAAATTCTGAAATGCGTTTTCGGTTAGGAAGGATTACCTGGTCGCGGTTGTAATAGTGATTAACTTGTAGCATACTCTTATAACATTTTGGACTCGGTAGGATGTCGGCTTTTAAATGCACTTCTTATCAATCTCCTGCAGAAAGCGTGCTCGGTAAAAATGACTACTTAATTAGCATGCATTTTTCCCATTGATTTTCGATGGTCTTGGAAATTCTAATATATTTTATAAAAACCACAAACGAAAATATGCTTTCATTTAATCAATCAATAGAAAATCAGGTCTTCTGTATATTTTATACTTAACACAGGAGTATAATAAGGTTTTAAAAAAGTTTCTAATTATGAGACTTTTTAAGACCGCGAAATGTTCAATTACATAGCATCGTACCTGTCCGTTTATCACTGCTCCTCATGAAATGTACAACATGGTCCGCATCCATTGCAAACTTTTATGGACTCTGTATGATATCTCCTTAATGGCATAGAAAAATATGTGATTTTCTTTACGCGGAACGAATGCACCTTGCAGAGTGAAATCACTAAGCGCTAATGCAACGAATGATCAGGCTCCAAATTATTCGGCAATCAGAAAACTTTTTTAAAACCTAATTATGCGCCTTCCTTAAGTATAAAACACAACAAAGACGAGATTGCCTATTGATTGACTAAAAGAAAGCATATTTTTGTTTGAGGTTTCTATAAAATATATTTGAATTTCCAAGACCATCGAAAATCAATAGGAAAAAGCCATGCAACTTAAGTAGTCATTTTTTACCGAGCACGCTTTCTACAGGAGATTGAAAAGAAATGCATTTAAAAGCCGACATCCTGTCGAGTCCGAGATGTTATAAGACGATAGCACAAGCTAATCAATATTACAACCGTGACCAGGTAATCCTTCCTAATCGAAAACGTATTTCAGAATTGCAGCCAACATTTCATGAGATCGGGCACTCACGGTATTTTATGAGGCACTAAAAACATATTTCATCCATGAGTGGGGAAGAATAAGACTGATCGATCGCTTGAAAGATTTTTCTAGTATTCGGAGATTTGGAAATCTTGCAGAAGTCCATCACCAGAGATGGCAACAGTAATAGGACAAGGAATACTTGTAACGGGTATTAACCAATCAGCGGTTATTGGCGCAGGACTCGAGGTGACAGTGCAGGGCTATGTGTGCTGGCGTCAGGTCGATATATCGATCGACTGAGTTCTCATCCGATGCCCAGGCCTCAATACATCTTCCGACGTGGACGACTATCTTGGTGGCTTCGAGGTTAAACCCACGACCCATTGCGTAGGTGTGGGCTACCAACCACGATAATTCCTTACTACGTCGCGGAGCTAACTTATGTCCGTGTATGCGCGACCCGAGCACGCTTTCAACCTGACTTGTGCAGTTACAAGGACATTTTAGACACGGAACGCGAGGTATTGCCACACAGTACTCCTTAGAATCAACTCGGTTGTGGATTTTCATGACCATTCTGCGCCTTGCCGTTGTCGTCAGTGTGCATTTCCGACACCCAGGCCTGCAGTAATGCAGTCGGTCGCTTTACTCAAATAGATGCTGGTACATAAAGCTATTAAAGCAAGTTTCTGAAAACCCAAACGTAGTTGGTCAAGATGCACATTAAGATTTGCAACTATGGAATCTTAAGGCATCTGCAATGATACCATAATGCTATGAGAAGTTTGTAGATAAAAACGATACCACATGGAATTCAAAAATGTGATATTGCAACAGCGCTTCTGGAATAACACTTAATGTCATTTTGAATGTCAGCAGGGTTCCTTTGTTTAGGGTTCGTTGGGCAAACAGTTGCAAAACAATGCATCAGATAAAATCGTACAGAAAAAGACATCTTATATGGCGCTTAGAGCCTTTCGAATAATTTGTTATCATAGGCGGCTTTTAGCAATTATTACTACGGATTGCTGGAAAATGCACACTAATTGCTCGAACGTTAACCATTTTTTACGGCATCTGCTTGGAGTTTGGGTTAGATCGGAACTGGGGGCGGAATCGACACATGACGTCCCCTAGATGGGCAGTACGGAGCCTTCTAAAGGCCGTAACTACTGCACTTCGTGCGTTCTTGTGCCTTAGACGGAGATTCATGCCTGGTCAGTCCCTGGTAACTTTAATTGGGGCATATCACTAGCACAGGGGAGAAGAGAGTGACACTGCGGTAGATTCATCTTAAACCAAGCGTTTGCCTCCCTTGCTTTCAGCAATCAAATGTGCCTTTAAACCATCACGAAACACTAGCCACCTGCACTTAGATGTCCGACAACCGACGACATCATCTGGTCTCGTTTAAACTGAAAGTATTTATGATACGCATTAAGGGTAACGTGATTACCCGTGATTACTGGAGTTCAGAATCAAGTAAAGCCTGAAACTCTCTTCTGGCGAATCAAAACCGCGAAGTTTTCTGGATTAAACTATTTATAGACTTTTGACCGGTCGGTAGCCGCACCTGCAGTGGACAAGCTCCAGCAGAATGTTATGCGAGATCCGTGGTAATGCGGAGCTTAATACTAACACCAATCCTAACCCCAAACCTTAACCCCTAAACCTAAACCCTAGCCGTAACTCTAACCCCTCACCTTAACTACTAAAACTTACCCCTAGTCTTAACTCCTAACCCTAACTCCTAACCCCGTACCCTAATTTTAACCTCTAACATTGACCTCAAACCATAGACCTAACCCCTACCGCTGATCCTTAACCCTAACCCCTAACTCCTAGCAGGTGCGACTACGAAATAAGATCTTACCCACTGACCACAAACTAAGACATGATGTTGCTAACATCATCTACGGGAGAAAGTACAGTGCCCAGTTGCGTTGAAAGTAAATACGATTGATAGCACCCCTGAACAATGAGTGGTAGTAGGAGGCAACTTTGCAGCGAAAATATGCGCCTGATTGTTTTTTTTTACAGATGTTTTTAATCCACCTGACGCCGTCTGTCCATCCTTTCTGTATATGGCAGCAAACATTAGACAACGCGGCCGATCAGAAAGGGCACAAATATTCTCCGTGAAAACTGTGACTTCAGTTTGATTTTGTTGACTGGCAGTTTGAACCACACAACTGAGCAAATCCTCGCTCCGCATACTCGCACAGTAATTACTTCTCCCAGAAGCTTCATCGTCTTACTGAACATAGATCCGACATCCTTATTACGATTAAATACGAAATAACGGAGGTGATCGGACGTCGGCCTCTGCTTAACATATTTTAATAACAGGCGGTTTTTAAAGGTGGACCCTGAACCCTAGCAACATAGTTTTGCCATCGAACTGTCTTCTATTGAAGTTCTCATAAAAACCTGCTTGGTCGCCTCTATCGTTCATCCATATTGCCCCCATGCATGCAAGCATCCTAGCCTATTTTTAACCCCCGTACGTCATTACTTTGACCTCTTTTTATCTATGGGAAATCTACATACATGCAGTATGCACCTATAGTTCTCTTTTTGGAAAGACAATTAATTTGTCGCGTTGCGACAGGAGTTTAAATCAACCCCTTCCCCCGTTTGATGGGGGTCCTCAGTGAGCGCATAAATTGAAAGTCGGTGACGCAAAGCCGACAACATAAAATAGTACGCTAAGGCCGAAAAACCCTCTCAGCTTGCGTCACAGTGGAGGCGTGGCACAAGTCTGGCACTATTTTTGTACATCTGTCCGAATTCATTAATTTTAATTTCATTCGATCAAACGTACGTTCCAAAATAACAGCCAGCTCCCGGTATAGGTAATATGGCCCGGACTTAACGGTGAAGCCATTTTTCATCATATATGAATACTCTTGGTAAAATCTAATCACTTCTAGTTCGTGCACTTGAGAAATATTTTCGAATTTGCGAAATTCCTCACGAGTATAAATTCATTAAAGGCAGATTGGAAACGGAAAACTAAAAAAAACAAACTAGACTGAAAATGCTGATCACATCTGTGTGATAAAACGGAAGAGTTGGAAGTCTGGCTGTCTGTGTCGCTCATTTATCTGATATACACATTATTGTTTAGGAGAAAAAGCTTCACTTGACGTCCATTATACTTGTGCACAATGCTTTTGCACGATTTTTTGGCGTGCCTTATGGTTCCCCGTCCCAGAGGTTTCCGCGTTTATTCGTCTGCTGTCCGGATTATGCCTTCCGCTCAGGTTACAGCCCATTCCCTGATATTTACGAATATTCCCCGTGTTTGTAAAATTAGTCGGCACATTAGCGCCGCTGTATTTGCGCTTTAAATAAAGTAGGATATGTAAAAAACAAAGGTTTACTCTGTAAACGTTTTTGATAAATTTTAATAATTCATTTTACCCACGACAGCAAGAACAAGGCCTGAGGACGACTTAGGCTCTAATAACCTGAGCTAAGAGACCACACCGTGGGTCACCTTTGGGTCATCGTACCCGCCCCAGTCCACGACAACATATGGAACTCATCAACACGATTAAATCTGCAGATCTCGGTGGGGCTTCGTAGTTTGCGTAGTTAGAGCGTCGGCTGTTCTTAAAGCCTGCTCTTGCTGTCATGGGTTCGACTGCTAGCGAGACTGTCGAGTTTATACACTTGGGTCAGATGAAAGGTCTATTTGCCCTCCAGAGAAGACACTTGTCCACGCTCACCGACAGAAAATTAAAATTCATATGGCAGGTATGTTTTAACTAAATGTCGCCTTAATTTGGCTTCCCGCAAACCGAGTGGGAAACCGAACACATGTATTTGACATGAAACTCTTGGCTAGAAACCCAGTGGACGAGTGAGTACTGATGAGCAATCAATTGTGAAGCCTTTCATTGACACAATTAAGGATGCCTGAAATGGCCACTACTTTTTGTATTTCGTCTTTAATTAATAATGTCCTTTTATATTACAAATCATGCAACAGGGGCTGGCTTCAAATTTTTGTTTCTGGCGTATTTTCTGGCCTTAGCTGGTCATGCCTTGTTCACACAGTTGGAGTAACCGTCGAATAAACTTAGACTAGTTGTGGTCAGGGGTATTTAATTGTTGATGCGAGCGCATCTCTCCCACCTGACGTGATCCCGAGATGGGATGCAAACACTGGACTTTACCATGGAAGTCTGGACTAGAGCACTAATAGGTGACGATTAAGCACTAATTACAACAAGCATTTTTGGTTTGTCAACCGGAATTAAGTAGCTGGAAATGGCCATTGGTCTCCTTCATCTTCCTCGGCATGCATGTCACGATTACAAATTACTTTTTCATCGATAGGGTACTCAACGAAGATGAAGCCGAACTCTTACATTTCTTATAGAGTCACTGGCATGTGTGTCTGAACAAAATTAAAACGTTAGTTCAGATAAACCGAGCCCGCCACTGCTTATTATAGTAAGTAAAAAACTAATTTTTGAGGCTTTTTGCACGTTAGGTGGTTGCGAGTTTCATTCGCCTAACCCAAATGGGTTTATGGCACGGGCACAGATGGGGAAAGCTGAGATGGACATTTCCAACTTAAATTAATCACTAACAAAAGATAAGAAGGAAAGATCAGGTAACTTAACCCGCATACAGTTAGTAATCCACAATTTGAGTCAACCACTCGAACACCTAAGACACGAACCCAGGACAGAACGGCAGTTACGGCTAAAGGGGAAAAGCAACCGGCTCCCACAAGGGTTTCTCGTGAAGTTAGATAGTTATGCCGTTTTGTTGAACACCAAAATGAACTGCCAAAAGAGAAAACGGGTTTACCATGGGAATGTGACATTGTGTTTCGACATTTCAAAAAGCAATGTCGGTCATCTGCCTTCTGTGACTAACAATTCTTAACCGCAACTCCTCTACGACCTGCGAGTTGACTGCGCGCCGTGTCTAGTGTGTGGATCGCCAATGCTGACGCTGGGAACGAAAGGGACCCTCTTCTTGTCACGTCTTGTGCCCGTCCCCGTCCTCGTTAACCGTGAGAAAAAAATTGACAGTCATGACGACTTCATGTCGCGACTGCCTTCTGTCAAGTAGGTTTTTGAGGTGAAAAACTGCGACCAACACACCAACACATGGATCACGCATACAGCCCTACAAAACCCCACATCCTCGTTACCTCTCATATATGTGGAAGTCCGCATTTCAGCGTTTTTCTCCGTGTGGCTTTTTGCTGCATATGAGATCTGAGCGGTCTATTGATACTGTGAGTGTGGAATCCTGGCGTGTAAGTTTAGGGAGTCAGGCCGTGTCCGTGGCGTGCGTAGGCAAGCTCTCTAGCTATGTCAGACACTGAGGCAATTCCCTTTACCAGACGACTGACCAGCTCTGAGATTGGCTAGAACATGGAAGCGGGAATGGAGGGATCGAAGGTCCCAGTGCCTATCGCTTACAGTAAACAATCTGAAGAACATGGCTGGAGAGGTTTCCAACCAAAGGGATAACTCGGACCTCGCAGTCAGCCCAGTTTCTGTTTGTGTGGTTTGGAGTTGCGAACTGATGGACTGAGAATCGGGCTTCAATGGCTTCCTTTTAATGTGACCTCTGTGGCACATCCACTCCGTGGGATCTTAGCCGAGTGCGGCGATATGCCTAGAGGCGGCTCTGGCTGCTCTAGCCACCGGTGTCCTTTCCCACCTCTGGTCTTCTTGACCATGTCTTGACATCGGGCCCAGCTGGGGGAGGTGGAGAGAGTATGGAAGATGCTGCGCAATTCTAATCACCGTAATCTAACGCACCAGCAAGTCACCGACCCTGCTTTGGAGAACACGGTGGACATTATCCAAATCGACCGACGAACTGTCAGCTTCATGAGGCCAAGTCAGGCGCACGCAGGTCTATATGACGAGTGACTGGGCGGCTACGTGACAACTGGCTTCTTGTACCTGCATTGACTTCCAACCATCACCTCGGTCCACAATCTCAATGGTATCAGGACTGCGGATATGCCCTGCTCATGAATCATGGTCTACCCCCACGGACTATCAGAAGAAGAAAGAGCGATCGTTGGAAACAGAAGTTTACTGACCAGGTTGCTGCAATGTTTCGTCCTTAGCGTGACCTCTGTCACTTTACCTTTTGCGAGAACTTGCAAGTGTGGCTGGATCCCGTCAACGGGGTCGCTACCTGAACACTGGACTCACTCCTCCTACCTGCTGCTCCATGTACGGCTATTCGCGTCCAGAGAACTCCTCCAGTTTTCCCGAAGTAGTTGTTTTGTCCGCAACTGCACAATGTCCGGTAAACAACTTAAGACGCTTCCTACCGTAGCAGTGGGTCCTTCAGCCTTACGACCTAGCGCCTGATGGCTGCCTCGGTTCGGTCCATTGACTAGTAGTTATGCACCAACGTTCGCATCTTTCAGCTGGTTTCTCCAACTTAACTGCCATCCCAGAAGTTGCAATGATGTCGGTGCACATCGGATGGTCTCTCTTGGCTGGGAATTGGGGCTGTTGACTGCATTACCTATTCGGAGCGGTTTGAGTCGCCTAGTGAGTGACGTCAAATTGAATGGCATGAAAAATGCGACCAAGTCCTCGCAGACATCTTGCAGGAATGGAACCCCGGCTCAATCAAATAGACTGGTTGATCTCTTTATTCCAGCTGTTCCAGAACTTTCAACTGCTCTCAACGAATACTTTTAAAGACCTGATGCTTCCAGATCGCCTTCAGTGTTTCTCTGTCGTCGCGCTCGGGGACTAATATATTAAAACGCCTTTCAGTTATCTGCAAGGCATGCGCGCATTACTTTCGTTGCATTGGGGCATGCTGGACGGCTTCTAGTACACCATTGTCCCCTTCTCGCTGTCACTTTGACGACATGCAAGGAGAGTAAGGGAGGGCAGTTTGTCCACAAATTCCTCTAAGCAGGGGATTATAGATCAGGGATGCGTAATCTCGCTTGTTCAGTGCGACCTGATCTCTTTCATAGTCAATAACTGCGGTGGGTGGCGTCAACACTGCGTGCCCAGAATCCGGCTTATTACCATACGTATCAGTCTTCTGAGAGTTTCTTGAAACGCCCTGAGGTCGGTGAACTGGTCGGGTATGCACATACGCGGTCTCTGTGAAGTCCAGGAACGCTCTAAGCAATACCATGCGCACTCAGTAGAATATAATGTTGTGGATAGACTTTCGAGTTGGGCATGGAAATATGGCTCATTCGTAGTACAGGTGAGCTGGCCCTTAATTCCTTAGGAGGTAAAGCTAGATTTAGGGTTAAGATTGGGGATACGAAAGTCAGCGTTAGGGCTAGAGCTGGGTTAATGAGAGCTAGGGCTAGTGTTGGAGTTAAGTTTAAATTTAGGACGTGAGAATTGGAACTCCCTGGAAGTTAGCGCGTAACGGTTGATCTGTAGTTCTCCTGTCCTACGAACTATCTTTTTCATCGTTATTTGGATGCAGGGGGCCGGTGGGCGTGTCGATGGGAGCTTAAACGTAAGGAAGAAGGTGACATCGAGTCCTTACCTAAGGATTTTTCTTGCAAAATGACTGTTCTGTGCGAGGTCGAGATCCATAACCTCAACTTTTATGAGAGCCGTTTGCAGGATGCTCCTGGAGACGGGGAAACTCACTAGAGAAAGCAGCTGGTCCTGCTTTTTTACAGGTCACAAGATTGAGCTATAGCCGGTCCTCTGGACTTTTCTGCAAGAAATTTGATTATTCAAGAGATGAAGGCCTTGATTCCATGATCCGCCAGTTCGAGGATCACAGTGGAGCTGCCTTCGTCAACAGACGGAATGACTGGTTGGGTGTGGACGTAGCTTGAGATTTATAGCACTTTGTTGCTATCTGTGATGTCAGACAGTGGTGGCCATATCGAAACCGCACAAAACCCTCTGTGTGTGCCCTCATAAATCGGTTGGACGGGATGTTATGTACTAACATCTTCTCAGCCTCTGCGGATCGGGCAGTTTGCATTCTCTGTCTAAATGTCCTCGTCGTCCCGGGATCGCAGTTGTTTCTCCTACTTTCTTCTCGGCTTGCAGCAGGCACCTTTGTGCTTTGGGTAGCTGCAGATGTCACTGCCCGACCCGAATTGACAGTCATGGACGAGCACACTAGTTGTTCGTTGAGTATGTCGGGACATCGTCCGGCTTATCAGTTTCTAATTAACAAGGAAGCATTCTGAAATAGCACAGTTGGCTAGCCAGTGATGTATGAAATAAAGCCTTCATCAAGACGAGGATAGATAAGACATTAGGATTCAAATCGCGCTCATTGTCAACATCGGCGATTTGCACGTCAGGTCTGTAAGCGTCTGCTGTATCAGGATCAGCAGACTATGACCCTCGCAGCCTGGTATGCGCTGGCAATTCTCGGACACCTGGGTTCCTGCCAGTAGATTCGCCTGCGGTCCCGATGGGTAAACAGGTCGGGAGAATGGCTGCTCAGTCGTCCTCGTCATTCAGACTGGTTGTGGTGTTGCTGCTGTTGGGTCAGGTGTTGTGTCGACCAGAAGGTGTGGAGTGGAACGTCAAGGTGCGGGCTCGGCCGCTCCATCCACCTGCGACCTTCCTCACATCAGGTCTTCTTCTTCTTCACGTCTCCACACCGGGCTTAGGTGGGGGAGGAGGAGAGAGAGTCACCAAATTCACCGTGCCTGCTTCACCCCGATGAGGAGTACACGTTAAACATCTTTGGCAATGACGGTTGAACTGTCACATGCAAACCCTTTGGCCGTATAACACGAAATGTGCAGAAGACTTTTCAGCCGCCGGTGGTGAGTAACCGCATCTTCTACTTGAAACGTCAGAATAAGAAAGACACTCCTTC
>CACRXP010000087.1:1173911-1257235 GCA_902702965.1 Spirometra erinaceieuropaei | reverse complement strand
TTTTAGTTACCCAGGACACCGGCTGTCGAACAGACTTCTTTTCGGCTGCATCTAAAGACCATTTTCCGTAAAAAATGACAACTTACGTAGCATGCATTTTTCATTGATTTTAGATGCCCTTAAAGATTCTATTATATTTCCTGGAAAACATGCATAAACTTATTCATTATATTGCGCCTTCAGCAAAAAATTACGTCTTCTTCTAATTTTTTACTCGAAAGAAGGGTATAATTCGGTTTTAAAAACTTTTCCAATTTCCGAATAATTTTGAACCCGCTCTACCTTTACACTTGTATTCAGGGTTTCCAACATGCAATTCATATATTTTCCGCGTAAGGAAAATCATAATTTTCTACGGTAATAAACAAGGACTGTATAGGGTTCATAAAATTTAGCAGTGGATTTGATCCATATTGTTAACTTTACAAGCCATATTGGTAAATGCAGAGACGGCGTTTTATGAAGAGCAATTTCACGATATTAAAAACCGCACAATTAGTAACTTTTTTAAGACCGCATTATATCCTTCTTTCGAGTGTACAATTGAAAGAAGACGTAATTTTCCAATAAAAGCGCAAAATAACGAATGTCTTTGTGCATGTGTTCTATGAAATATAATAGACTCTTTAAGGGCATCGAAAATCAATAAAGAAATGCATGCTACGTAAGTAGTCCTTGTTACGAGGTTTGGTTTTTGGATACAGCCGAAGAGAAGTTTGTTCAAAAACTGGCGTCCTGGGGTAACTGAATTATCATAAAATTATACTGCATAATGATTGGTTTTACAGTCCTACTTGATTTAGCTTGCCGAAACGAAAACGCATTTCGGAATTTCTGTTTAGATTTCATGAATTAGCCTACCTACTGTCCCTGGCTAGTCTGGTGACAGCGACGTTAAACCTGTGACCCGTTTCGAAGTTGTGTTAGCCACAGAAACTCGTGACAATTAAAGTGATCCTAATCAGTTCACGGACAAATGTAGTGCCTGGAAAGGAAGGCCTTTAAATTTCTTACAGTCATTTATGGGAAAACAAAATTTGTATAAACAAAAGAGATCATATTTTTGCTTAAACTAAGTTATGTTGTAACGCTTTTGATAGCAGTTCGGCTGCGACCGCGCGTCTCATACAGATACCCGTTCTCTTAAACTAACTTTTATACAAAATTTACTAGGAAAATGAAAATTCTAATATGTGTGTACATGAGCGAAACTTTTATCATTTCTTATAGGAGGACAACGTTAGACATTTTTTGCTGCGGATATCTAGTTTGAGAGTCTTAATTGCCCCGCTATTCCATCAGGTAAACTGACCCGTTTCGAAGGTGTGGCAGTCGAAAAACTTGTACCAGTCGATATTACCCCAATCAATTTACAGTCAGATATTGCGCCTGAAAAGGGACAACAATATAAAATTTCATATAATCACTTATGGGAAGGCAACTTCTTTTTAACATTCAATGTACCAAAAAGGATCATATTATCACCTTTTCTCGGACATGTTGCAACGGTTCTGATAGCAGTCAGACTGAAATCACGAGCATCATACACGCACCTGTCCCTGTAAACTACCTTTAAATACCTCAGGCGGTTAGAGCGCTGGCCATATTAAAGCCTTCCCCCTTACTGTCGTGGGTTCGAATCTCACCGAGGCGCCGAGTTATTCACAAATGGGTCAATATAAATTAATCAGAATTTGCCAAAACGTCTGTGAATTACGTGAACCTGGTAGTCATCTGGTGAATTACTTAGGAAATCGTGCTTGGGCAATCAAATTACTATATCAGATGTGTTGGATTTCTGACGTTGCAGTAGCTTGGGAGGGTAACTTGATCCAAATGTGATTAACCTCGCGTCGTCCGGCGGGGCCTCATTGCTTAGGTAGTTAAAGCGTTGGTTGTACTAAAGCCTTACCCTTACTGCGTGGGTTCGAATCCCACCGAGGGTCCACGTTTTTTTTAGTTGGGCCAATATGAAAAATATACCAGGAAAACAAAAATGCCAGTGCGCACTCGAAGTGTCTAGAAATTTTTATCCTTTCCCGTAGAAAAAAAGCATCAGAGACTTTATACAGTCGGTAACTAGTTTGAGGAGTTCCACCCGCCTCGCAATTCCATTTACCTATATTTTTTTAATTAAATTGGCCCATTTGTTTAGGCACTCTTCCGTGGGCTGTTGTTTATACTTTATACATGTGTACACATGCGCCACAACTGATAAAAACGACCACTAGCCTTTGCATTGAGCGCGCATCCAAAAAACGCATTTGGCAATCAGAATTCGCAAGCCGATTTGGCCACGAATAAAACGGCCGCATGTAGATACCAGAGCTGCTGTCAATGAAAATAACTGGCCAAAAAACCCTACCGCAAGTCGACCTAGGCGCAGTGGCGTAATTACATTGCCACTCAGCCGTGTCTCTTCTTATTCGTCCACGCTGCAGTTCACATGCGTTTTTACCCAATAGGCGCGTATGCTCTTTTCATTTTATCTGACAAATATATGGAATTGAAGTGCGAAAGAGGGATACGGAAAAGGAGATGGCCATTTCTGGCTTACTGGTCGTCATAAGCCCACCTATCCCAACCCCAGGTTTGCAGGTTCTGAGACTATAACTCAAGACATTTAGTTATCGCGCGTTATTGAACTCAAGACTTCTTCCGGGTCACGAGCCCATAGTCCTGTCGGTTGGGTAAGGCTGGCCGACGATGGCTAGTAAGCCATATATGGTCATGCTAGACGAGCTTAATTTGACAGTTATTCTTTTATATGCAATAAAGATTGCTGTGCGACTGCACTCAAGCGCTCTAGACCGCAATTCGGGCCACAGGAATAAGGGTATGACTCCTAGGTCGACCGGTGGACCCACGTCTATATTTACATACATCGAGGAGTGCATTCATCGGTCAGTTTACGAAACATATATACAATGGATGAGTTATCTCATAAAATGTTAGCCGAAATTTCAAAATATGCTCTCGTTTCGAAAAGATCATTTCAGTACGACTGTAGTGTTAATTGTCTTGCAACAAAAACACAGGATATTTATTTCCAGTCAGGATGCCGGCGTTTTAGTGAGCTTCTTTTTGGCCGTTTACAGAATCTGCACGCTGTAAAATAACGACTTAAGTAGATTGCTGATGCCCTTATAAATTTAATTTCATTTGATAGAAAACGTAGGAACAGATATTTTTAGGTACTCATTTGGTAACAAACTAAGCCTTTAAATTTTCTAATTGAAGACAGTGTCAGTCAATTTTAGAAATATTTTTACGGTCCCGGCTGTCTTTTATCTCGCCGCCTATGAACTGGCTTTCAGAGTTCTCAAACTACATAGTGGATACAGCCCGTCCAATGAATATTACTCATCTATCTATGCTCTATGAAAGCGTCATTGAGTAGGCAGAAAATTTTCCATTGGACATGGATCCAACTGTATGCTTTGTAAGTAGCACTAATAAACGTGCTGGTGCGTTCGGATAAACATTTCATGGTTCTAAAAATAGTAAAATTACAAGCTCTTTGGAACTGGAAGATACCCTTTCTTTAAATACAAAATTTAGATAAGTTATGATTATTTAAAAAAGCAGTGGAAAATTTATATTGATCGCGTTTTCTACAAAACTTGATAACATTTTTAAACCGTTGATTTTGTTAGCGGCCAAAATAAAACTCGTTCAAAAGCCAACATCCTGACGTGACAGAAATATGTTGTGCTTATGGTGCAAAACAATTAATATCACAGCCCTACTTAAGTGATCTCTTCAAAACGAGAGCAAATTGCAAAATACTATCTGACATCTCCTGAGATAGCACACCTACTGTATGTATTTATATGACCACAAACATTAACAGCTGATAAAACGGAGGCTAGAATGCGGCTCTGTCTTTAGCCCCGCCAACAGCCACGCAGCGGCTGCTTAGTAGACAGAATAACATTACAGTAGGTGGGCTGACTCATGAAATGTAAACCGAAATTCTGATATGCGTTTTCTTTTCAAAAAGATTAATTAAGAAGGGTTGTAAAACTAATCATCCTGCAGTGCAATGCCATAATAACTCAGTTACATCAAAATGCTGACTTTTGAAAGAACGTTTTTCGTCTGAATACATACGTTATACTGGGTAAAAGATGAAAACATATGTTGCATGGATTTTTCTCTTTGGTTTTCGACACCCATAAAACTTTAAATATATTGCATGGAAAAAACGCATACAAACATTCACTCTTCTTCTCATTCGGTAACAAATTACGGCTTCCTCCAATTTTATCCTTGAAAGAAGGGTATAATTCAGTTTTAAATACTTTTCCAATTTCCGAATAATGTTGAATCCGATCTGCGGTTACATTGCATTCAGGGCTTTAAAAAGTCGTATATTTGCCGCGTACGGAAAACAGTACATTTTTCCATAGCATTAAGGGATCATATGGCGTTCATAAAAGTAAACAGTGGATCTGAGCCCTATTGTTAACTTTGCAAGCCACAGCGGTAAATGCAGAGACATGAAATTTTATGAATGGCCATTTCATGGTATTAAAAATACCACAATTAGAAACTTTTTTGAAACCGAATTATCCCCTTCTTCCGATTATAAAATCGGAAAAAAACGTAATTATCCACCGAATGAACGAAAGAATGAATAGTGTTATGCATGTTTTGCATGAAATATTATTACATTTTAAGGGCATCCAAGATCAATGAGAGAAATGCATGCTGCTTATTTTGTCATTTTTTACAAAGTATGATTTTGCATCCAGCCGTAAAGACGTTCGTTCGAGAGTTGGAATCCTGAAACTACTGAGTTAATATAGCATTGCACTGCACGCTAATTAGTTTTACAGCCGCATTTAATTAATCTTTTAAAACCGAAATCGCATTTCAAAATTTCGGTTAACATTTAATGAGTTAGTCCAAGTACGGTACCAACAAAGACTTTTGCGATTCGAACCTGGAAAGTTGTGGTTACTGAGTTAAACGCCTTACTGCCGACTCGAGGGTCCGAGGTCCTGTTGTTTGCCATAGAAAATATTTATTATGACAAGGTGGAACTTACTAATCATGTTGTGGAATATGTTCGCCTCTTTTTGTCTTGAGGCCAACGAAGGCATTCACATAGCGAACACTAACGGACGGGACAGCGGGACCGGGTTTTAACAGCAGAGCGTTCGACCAAGTAGCAAAGGAGTCCGAATTACAATTGCTATTGGGTGCTGCTAGCTGGTGAGGAGTATTAAGCCCGAAGCGACTATCGTAGTCTCTCTTATTTTCTGCCAGCGCTTATTCAGCATATATTTGCATCATGGAAGGTCGCTCGCAAATCAACTGACGTAATATGCTCCTCCCGTTACGCTATGAAGTTCAGTCTAGAGCACTTGTAGGCAATCGCATAGTAACAAGTAATTATGCAAGAAGTGTAAAAAAAGACGAGGAGCACGAGAATGGTTATTTCTGGCTTTTAACCGTTGTCAGTTAACCGTCAACAGCCCGATCAGTGAGCGCCTTCTCAAAAACTTTTATTATGCCCAGCGAAATCTGACAAGACAACGGGCCGGTGGCTCAATGGTAGAACGCCGGACTTAAAAAGCGTTCAACGACCTTAGAATCCTACTTTGAAGTTCAGGCCATGCAGACCTGGACTTGGGCATGACTGGCCGGCGACCACCAACAAGCCAGAAATTGTAATCCCTGCCTATTTTGCCTTTCTTGATGCATTTTCCTCTGATATAAATTTTTATACAGTAGATGCGCTAAATCATGAAGTATTAACCAAAATTGTAAAATGCTTTTTTGACCTGAAAAAAATTACTCAAGTAGGGTTGTTATATTAATCACCGTGCAGCATAATCCATGGCAATTCAGTTACCGATGGACGCCGACTTTTTAATGAACTCCTTTCCGGCCGCCTGCAAAAAGTCTCAATAAAAAGTGACTAGTTACGTTGCAAGAATTTTTATCCCTGATGTTTGACGTCCTTACATATTTAAATATATGTCATAAAAAGCATGCACAGGAATATTTTCCTTTTGTTCATTTCGTAGAAAATTGCGTCTTCCTCAAATTTTCAACTGAGAGAACGGTACAATTCGGTTTTTTCATTTCCGAATAAATTTGAACCCGATCAACCGTTACACTTCAATTCAGGGTTTCCGAACTAAAAGTGGCATATTGTCCGTGCATGGAAACCATATATTTTTCAGAAGTAATATGAGGTGACCATTGGGGGCTCATAAAATTGAACAGTGAATCTTAACCATATTGGAAACACTACAAGTAACCTAGGGTAAGGTGACACCATACTAACAGCACAGGTACTAGCCAAAAGCCCATACACACGTGTTTCGCCGATGTTTTGCCGCTGCATGGCGCAGCTGCGAGGGGTTCGGCTCGTCAGTGGGTCCCCCAGCATTCCCCGTGTGTTTTCTGGTAGATACTCCAATTTAGAAATTGTCACTTTTTAATTTCCGGAGAAATTTTGTGCGAAGTAGGAGTAGATCAGTATATTCAAGGTCTATAGGCACAGACCGAGACCTTGAATATACTGATCTACTCCTACTTCGCACAAAATTTCTCCGGAAATTAAAAAGTGACAACTACAAGTAACATTCATAAGCTCACTGATACGTGGTTTTGAAAAATGGCGTATCACAGTATTAATTAACCGTATAATCAAATATTCTTTCAAAATTGAGTTATCCCCTTCCCTGAAGTACAATCTTTGAAAAAGACGTAATTTTTTACCGAGTGAACAGAAAATTAAGCATTCCTACAATGGTTTCTATGAGATATGCTTAAATTTACAAGGACACCGAAATAAAAGATCGAAATTCATGCTACGTGCATAGTCATTTTTTATGAAATTTAATTATCTTAAGCGGCCGACAATAAGTTTATTAAAAAGCCGAAAACCTGCGGTAACTTAATTATTATGGAAGTATGCTGCATGGTGAGTAATATTTCAACCCTACTTCAATAATGTTTTCGAGTCGAAAACGCATTTAGATTTCTAGTCAACATTTTGTGATTCACCATATCATCTGCATATACAGTAGGTGGACTAACTCATGAAATGTCAACCGAAATTCCGAAATGCGTTTTCGCTTCGAAAAGATTAATTAAGTAGGGTTGTAAAAATAGTCAGCTTGCAACAAATTTATATAGCATTCCAGTCACCGCAGGATGCCGGCTTTCGAGTGATGTTCTTTCCGGCTGCATGCAAAAGCTACACTTGGTGCAAAACGACTACTTAAGTAGCATGACTTTTTCTCGTTGATTTTCGATGCCCCTGAAGGTCCAATCATATTTCATAGAAAAATGCATAAAACTATTTGTTCTTTTGCTCATTCGGTAGCTAATTGCATAAACTTCTTCTTCTAATTTTATACTCTAAGAATGGATCTCGTTCGCTTTTAAGAACTTTTAAGTTCCGTGAAATGGCAGTTCATAAATCGTCCTATCTCTACATTAACCCACGTGGATTGTAAAGTTAACAATGTGGATCAAATCCCCTGCATACTTTTATTAACCCTATATGATCCCCTTTCTTACCGTAGAGATATGTGTGGTTTTCCGTACGCGAAATATGTGCGGCTTCTAGTTTGGAAGCCCTGAATCCAAGTATGACGGTAGAACGAGTTCAAAAGTTTTTAGGAAGCGAAAAACTTTTTTGAAGACTGAATTATGTCCTCCGTCGATTAAAAAATTAGAAAAAGACATAATTGTTTACCGAATGGGAAAAAGAACGAATATTTTTATGCATGTATTCCATGAAATATAATTGGACTTTTAGGGGCATCGAAAATCAATGAGAAAAATTTATGCTTCATAAGTAGTCGTTTTTTACAAAGCGCAGTTTTTGCATACAGCCGAAAGGAAGTTCATTCGAAATCCGGAATTTTAAGGTAACTGAAATATTATAGAAGTATCATGCATGCAGGCTAGTGTAACAACCCTACTTAATTAATCTTTTCGAAACAAAAACGCATTTCGGAATTTTGGTTGACATTTTATAAGTTAACCCATCTACTGTACGTTAATGAAAGGGGTAAAACGTGGAGTAGAAGGAGGCCTATCGTGGTCTGGCAGTCAAAACAACAGACTCAGACTTGTGTTTTCTGTATGCAGTTCAGGTTTCTTGGCCTAGGGAGCGCTCAAATAACCGTGGCTGTTGAGTAGACTGTCATTGTCACTTTCATTGGCGATGGTTGCCGGACCAGAGATACGTTTTCTCGCCCTTATTTCCCAAAATCTTCAGTCTTTTAACTGGTGACGCAGGTTGCCACGCTCTTGCCAGATGATTTATGCCGTGTTCTTCAGCTCTTTCGTCTTTTTTCTATTAGGGAATTGCATTTAATTTAGTAATCATATCTATGAGTTAGCCTTCTAGTATCCTTCTTTTTATCTGCTTTAACAACACGAACGCATCCGCCAACACAAGTTTCGTTTGCATCTCCATTCAGATGTGACCTAAAAATGCAATTCTTTCTTCCGTTATACGCCACTTCGTACGGGCCTAACTCTAACAACGTTCTGCAGCAAGATGTTAATTCCAAACTCCGGCTGTCATCTTCAAACAGATATGCTTGATTGACTGCCGATCCTTCAGTCGTTTATCACTCGACTGCTCGTATATTTGGACATTTATCGCCAATATATTTTATGGATAATCCTCTCCTTTTGATAACGCTTCGGTTCCCTCTTCTCCTTCTCGTTTCATTTGCATTAGTAGGTAAAAGCCTAGTTAATCGGTATTTTATTTTGCAAATCTTGGTCCATGACATGAACGGTGCCTCTATAGTTGAGATGAGATATCTGGAGTTAGCAAGGGTTGCACTTTTGGTTTGCCCGTCTCCACTGTTTGCTGCATTTGTGAAGTAGCTAAAAACTTCCGCAAAGTTAAGTTGGGTACAATGTGTTATTAAAACATTATAACCAGTAACTAAAATTTTCTTTCTGTATCTCGCTATTTAGCACTGTATAGGAGAAGCATTTTTGGGCCAAGTTACAGTATAATCAATTTCAAATCACAAAAGGCTAGGATTTAACTAGAGTCGGTTTTTTGACAATTTATTGCAATCATTCCCGAAATGTTGACATTCGCAATTTTTGCACCTTTTACAGAGCGCGTCTTTACTCCAAATATAATTCTTATCATCATCATTGGCACGGTCGCATCCACCGTTCTGAATCTGATCCTCTTTATTCGTTGCCTTTCAACCCGAAAGTACATAAGTAAGTTCATATTTTGCCCCATAAATATAATTTTCGTTTTGACCAAGACTATAAGGTCCTTCTTTGTTCTCTCGACCTTTGGGCGAATTTCCTTTTGCCGTGGGACCTTATGTCGTTCCCTTCTGTTTAATTTGAATGTCATGTACTGCAAATGACAGCTGGATCTTGAAGACTTCTGATCAAGTGGTCGCCCTATAAGTCCTTTAATGTTTGCTAAGACGGAATAGCTTATAAACCGCAGTCTATGAGTAAATAAAGAGTACCGGAGCTTATATGCTTGAAACACAAACGGAACTGAGGAGAGAATGGGCAAAATAAGACTTTTTACGCTTTTCTATCCCATCATGACGTGACAGCAGGACTACCTCGAGACGGGTGGCATTGGAACAGGGCGCAGATTTTCACAGCGCAAATAAGCTCCTTCTAACCCATTAACCATACTTCAGGCAATAATGACAGTACCACTATCGCAGCCATCGCCATTCGCAGCGTGTTCAACGGGGTGAGCGCGGACCCACGGCAGACGAGTGAATTTGTTTATACTGCGGCAAACCTGCGCAGCGCCTAACGCATAGTCTACACACTCATCGTCTGGTTCCACTAGCGAGAAAGCATCAAGAGAGTGAAGGCGGGTTTGGGCACAGTGGTCGATAAAACGAAAAAGTTGGTCTACCTGGGCCACACGCGACCTGGCACGCACACGATGGACCGGAGTTTCCCTGTCGACGAGTGGACTGTTCGGATCCCCTTTGAGTGTGAGGACCATTGTGACACATTCAGGGAAAGATAGTGGTCCGGACTTTCAGTCATGAGGGGGGGGGCGAGTTAACCCGTCAACTGGCTACCGTTCTGGTCTTACTTTTCTAGCACGTCCAGCTAAATTCACACGGTCAGATCTATTATGGTGAGGAACGTGCTGATGTCCTGTAGAAATGGATTCCCCATCATCCACCGCACTCTCTGCTTCCTCTCATAGGCACCAATGGACTATGCGAGTCAGCCAACCAACTGGTGATGGAACTGGTCGCAATAATTGACGCGGTGTGAAGGTCTTAGTCTAAGGCATATCGAATAGATGCACAGGAGAATTTACTTGGGGTCACAAGCCGCCTATTCTAATCGATTGGGTTGCCACAGAGTGGCCACTGCGTCGAGAACAGCTTCGCGGGGGGGGGGGGGGGGGGGCAGGAGAGCGTTCCGGGCACAAGTTTAGGGGCATTTAGGAGGGACCCCCTCGAGCAACAAGGATATCATTATTGCTAGCAACTCGTTAAATTGAACGTACTGCATGTGAGGGATCCGAATACACTCCGTTCTTTATTTATACTTATGCGATATTTATGTATGTGCCAAAATAGATGACGCTCTTGAATGAACACTCAAGTAAAAAAGACGTAACCGAAGTTGAGTTGCCTATAACCACATATATTGCAAGAGGAACATCCCAAGGAATAAAATTGTGAGCAAGATGAGTGCTTTGGGAAAATGATAAAGTACTATTTCGTAGATATATGATGGTTATCTAAATCATCGTCAGGCATGACGAAAGCGCGAAAAACACTTAAAAATTAAACATGTTCGAAAAATCGATACTGTTTTGTTAGTGCTGCGAATAGGTCGATAGTGTGGTCTTACATCACGCTTTGACTATCTATCACCGCACAGCATTTGATAAGCCGTTGCGAATTTTACTGGTTGCAATAAATTCTGCTGTCCACGCCTGCTTTAAAACCCCCCACTTTTAGTTGAGATTTGCGTACATAGCGTCCAGATCGATTGATGCATGAATCATCTGACTGAATGGCCTCCAGAAATTCTCGGGCGTTCGTATATACATAGCAATTGACAATGCGCATTTTATCCCAGCAAATTTGTGTCCAGTTTCTAGAGTAGGCCTGACTACTCGCGATTAGTGGTCATAGATTATGCTCCGCTGAGCGGCTGCTGGTTGGGCTCGAGAGAGAGCCCGTAAGACTTAACGGAACGAGTGAGTTCCGTAGGAACGATCGGTGAACGCCCCCTACCACTGTATATTCCCGATCAAAAACCGACAGGCCAACGGACTCGTGGCCCAAACGTTAGAGACGTGGACTTTTAACTAACAGGTCGCGAGTTCGAGCCTCGGGTGTTCCATACTTCGGGGTTGGGTATGACTGGCTGACGACGGTTAATAAGCCAGAAATGGCCATCCCATTCTCCCTTGCTTATGTCGGTAATAACCTACTGCATATATATGTGCGCAACAATGCACGAAAATGTAAAAGATTTAGATAAAGTACAGTTTTTATCATTCCCGAAGCATAGAAAGAGGAGGAAAAGGACGCATTCATGCAACGAACTACATTTCTAATGATGGTTCGCAACATTCATCGCTTCTATTTCGCAGTGGCCAATTTTATAGGCTTAAGGTTTATTTTATTAGAATAAAATTTGAGTGCTAGTTGGTAGTCTCGCATGGGTTTTCTCTTTTGGGATAAATTGAGTCCTGCGCGCTCATGACACACTGCAGCATGAGGGGTTATTTTAAATCCCGATAAAATATTACGTTCATCATTAAGAAAACGAAACATGGATTCTTGGTCCGCACACCAGTTAACGGGATCGGAGTAATCTGCAGCGATCTAGTGCATATCAAAATTTTGATTTGATATAAGTGGAGCAAACAGGCGAAATTTTTGACGCAAGATTGCGCCAACACCTGCTTGCAGTCAGTCGATAGGATAAACTGCGTCTGATCTATTGTGGCATATAACAGTATAACCACAGTTTCGTTCTCGAGAAAGCATGGGTCACCGGCCATGCGAATAAGACATCAGTATGGATCCTCGAGTAACACAACAGATACTTTGACCCCCACTCCGCCTACCAGGCTATACGCACAGGGGGCGAGTCCGTTCTGACAGAGCCAATAGAACAGTCCAGTAGGGTCACGTGGTTTCAATTGCCTCCGAGCTCAAAAATCCGAAACGCTAATAGCAACCATAACTGTTCAGCTCTACAGATGACGAACGCATATTTGGCAAGCGTGACAATTCTGATGCAACTACTACAGTTGCGTAGGAAAGGAATGCCATGCATTGGCGTAAACGTCGACCACAAAGGTCACAGCTAATGAGCAACAAACAGGCGGATCAACGTTCCTGTGATGGCTAAAATTATATTGCGAAGCGGGCGAGGAGATCGACCAATAAAGTCAGCTCATTGTTCTGATAAGAGGCAAAAGGGATTTTGCGAAACGTCTGTTAGACTGCCGTTCTCCCCGTAATTTAACCTCGTCTTCTGTGTCTTCTCTACCTGCATTCTGTGCCGGCTGTTCAACCTCTCAGTGATATGGTGTTCTGCCCACCCGGGGTCGTTGATTACGCTTAAAAAACTTTCCGACACAAAAGCGCACGAGAAGATCGAGGTATCACAGGCAAAAAAGGCTCTAATGCTAACCCAAATTACCGTAACTATAGTTGCACTTTAGTAGTGAGCCTACACAATCTGGTAAAGTGTTCACCGCAGGCACAATATGAGCGCGTCATAACTGCTGAAGAAAATGACCTCTCAGTAATTTGATTGTGCTAGGAAATGCTTTTCGGTACTTGTCATTCGTAACACTGTTGCGTAAAATGCCCTTTGGGAAAAAAATCGCAGTCTAATTTCGCGTTGAGCACTGGTCGCACTGTGCACTCTTGCGCACCAACCTTGATGGTCTGTCAGCGAACGCTTAATTTGGATTCTGTTTGCATAAGCAGCCGACCTTTGGTAGATGGAAGTCCGAAGATGTTTTCCGGTCACGGGTATGGTTAATGGAGGGGGTTACTTAGTCTGGGTAGCAATTTTGCTGTAGTTGGCGATGCTTGTTTGTGCGGCCCAGAGTAAGAAATAAAAAGACAGCGCGGTGGCTATTCTCTACGGCTGGTCATCGGAGTAAAAATACGACAATGCAATACCTTTTCGACAGCACCTACAAGAAAGCATTAAATCCATCTACTGTTATCATTAAGCGTTACAAATTATCTCCTCTTAATTGGTGTAAATATGGAGGATCAAAATTTTCGATACCACAAGGTTCTTTGATGCTCAGCTCTTTCGTTCAACACAAATCCTCCCGGAGTAAATAAACCCGGTCATAAACCATACCCTTGCCGTTTTCCGATCTGCATGAGCAGTCATGCCCGCCGAGAAGGCAGGCTGTTAAAGGCTATTTTCGCAAGGGGAAAAGGAGTACACCAAGCTCAGGAGAGAGGGAGGACTGACAAAATACGGCACCTACACCGTTGCCTTTTGAGCCCGCATGCATCCCGCCACAATTTCAAAATGGTTTTTAAGCATCAAGCATGTTAAGCAGAGGACGTCCATACCAACTGGACGTTTGCGCAAGTATTAATGAAAATTGTGAGAGTTTTGAGACTGTCAAGAGTTTACTTAAGTAAAATCGTACTTGCACTTTCATTGACGTGGCACTTTGATGGAGTCTTGTTTAATATCATAAAGGACTGTGTGATTCAACTTGAGCGGAAAACAAGCAGCGTGTATTTTGGAAGTCGCAAACTCCAATAGCACGAAAGAATTTTCAATTATTCGAGAATGAAGAAAGTTTTTAAACTGAACAGTACCCCATTTTCTAGAAAAGAGGCTAAAGAAGGCTTGCTGTGCCGCAAAAGAAGTAAAGAAGGGTGCATTAGGGCATGCTATCTATAAAATATATCTGACTTTCTCAAAAGCATCAAAAATCAATGTCGACGATTAGTACGACAGAAAGGGATTATCGGAAAATTCAGTGGAAACTAGGATGGCCGCTTATGGCCTATTAGCCGTCGTCGACCTGGTAACCGTCCTTACCCAAATCTAGGTTTGCAAGACCGGAGAATCGGACCCTATTGAGTTTTGAGGATTCAGTAGTTCAGTGCTCTTCTTTTGAGCCACGGACTCGTTGTCCTGTTGTTTGCTACTCTGTTGCCAGTCTGTTCAGTGATCGTGCTTGGGCCCATGACTCAGCGGTGGGGCGTTAGTCTTAACAGCGTTCAAAGACCAAAGAACACCGATTAGAACCTCAGGCTCTGCAAAACTGGAGTTGGAAAAGGTCAGAAAGCAATGGATAATAAACCAGATATTGCCGCTCCGCTATCTTCTGGTCTTATCGGTATTGTTCTGCATATACGGCGTGTCCCGTAACCCAAACGATGAATGTGCCTCGACCGTAATCAATATACCCAGTCGCAAGCGACACAACAAGGGGGTCGTGACTAACTAGAAGATCGTTGAACTAGATAATCTTCGATGAGCAAAGAATCCGGATCCTGTAAGTCCAGGGTCGGCTGTGGCTCCTTTACGGCGGCTAATAAGTGAGAAATAGTCATTAAGCTCTGTCTTGTCTTTATTGGCATTTCTTTTCTGCACGTATTGCCAGTCACTCTGAGTAACGGGAAGAGCTCAACTAGTATCCTGATCCATGCTACATCGAGCCATCAGCAGCCCGCTCATTATGATGGATTCTATCAGCTTCGCCATCTCTGGCAGATTTTTCTGTAGGTAGACCTTCTTTCTGCATAAGTACCATCTATACTGATGCTCCGCATTCAAAATTGAAAAATACTAAAGTATCGCACACGTAAAAGTGACATACGACAGTTTTCATATTACTGAATATTCTCGTTACACTTGAGAAGTTTATTCGGCAAACACGTGTTTTCGGTAGCTCATCATTAGGCCAAAACTGTTATGTAGAAACTAAAAATATGAGAAGTTCACAGGATTTATAGTCGACTCAGGAGTTATTAAGACTTATCGCCCCCACGCCACCAGCATAGCTAGGTCGGCGTGCTATTGTCACTGGGGCATGGGGGTAGGGAGTGATTGACATAGGTTGTGGATACTGTTTGTAAGTCGGGTACGTCGAGGACACATCACTGCCATCAGGAGGTTGGGACGGCATGCAATGGTCATCTGGGGTCGGCGTTGGCCACAGAAGACACGGCAACTGCGTCAACGTCTTCTGACAACATAACACTGGAATGGCTGGCCATATGGCCACTACCTCTGCTGTAGTTAGCTACGCTTCACTCTAGCAGCCAATCCCTAGACCAAAATGCGTTTAATATTTGGGGGAACAAAACTGTGAAAATTAGTGTATTGTCCCGCGCAGATCTTCTTTCGGAATGCCCTACGTTGGATAGATCCATTCTCTTACATGCACAAAAGAACATAAAGTAGAGTGATCTCGTTGACTGCCTCAAACTCTGCGGAGAACTTCAGCGAGAACTTCAACTTTTGTGTCGGTTGTGAGACCCGTTAGACAGAAAATACCGTCCATGTACCGATCATAGAAGCCAAGGTCATTAATAGTATATTGTAGCCTTGTCTTCTAGACTTTGAGCATAAAGACATTTGCAGGGAACGGACCAAGCGGTGAACCCATTGCCACGCGGTTTAATTGCTTGTATAGTTGACCATTGCGGAGAAGCTGAACATTCTGCGTGCAAGGTGTTATAAGTTTTTTTAATGTTTTCCCTGGCATGCCTAACGTGTATATTGTGTCACGGATACGGTCACAAAGTTAGTTTACTATTTCTGCTTAACTAAGTACATTAATAAGCGCATTTCTGAAGACCTGTGATCAACGCTGTTCTCAGTATACCAGCCAAAACTGTAGTTATCATGCGACTTGTTGACAGATTAGAGGTATCAATTGATAGAAAGGTCATCAAACCCCCTTTTTCGCAGCTATTCTATGCACAAGGGTAATTAACAGAGACGTTTACGCCTGTAGGGGCAAATTTCTGCAGCATGACCGCCCCATCAGAGTCTTTCTTAAAACACTGCTGCCTAAATTACTCTTAAAATTCATCTGTACTTATGTAAACGTTTATAATGGTGTGATGATAAAAAAATTTTCCGGAAGTTTATAACAGCCCTATTTCAAGGAGGGGTTAAAACACAACAGCAGTAGTCAAAATTGGTAAATTAACAGAATTTACGATGAAGTCAATTGATTGCAGTATTCTCTCCGGCGGATTTTCGTTTTTAAACGAACAATCCAACTTTAGGCGAATCCAGTTTAATGCACCTCCCCTTTCCAGTAATTTCCTCATTAATGCCCACAAATACACTGCGATTTTGCCTGAGCAGCTCTCTGTTTACGCATCTTGAACCCTCCAGCCTTCTTTTGAAGTAGGCTTATGTCCTGTAAGCTCTCCTCAACCGAGGAGGGAGGGCGGGGAGGGCCTATGATTTTGCGCAAGGGAGTTTAATTATTCTTGTTCCTTTTTCTCCCCGAGTAGAGAAGATTGCTTCTGGCGGCCGACCCAGCATGCGAGTAGAGGCTTGCTTGTGCATCAAAAAGCTGGCCAAAACCTATCGACAGCCAGTGCGACGTCCCACGAAGCTGTCTGCAAGCAATATCAGCTGGCCCGCCCAGGTTCGGTTCGGTGGACGTCAACATCTGGTTCCCATGTCGGAGCCCCTGAAACGGCGCTTTGCACCTGTTCTCAATGAGCGCCCACCTGCGGGCTTTGGTCGATTCAGTTCGCCCTATCTTCCTGGCCAGGGAGCGCCATTGACGCAGTTTCCAGGCGGACAACTGGTCATTGAGGAGTCCATTTATGACGACGTTCCGCCTTCCTCTGTCTATCCTCCAGATATGCAAGTGAGTCATCTCCGACATTTTAGTGACCGGAGGGCAGAAAGCAACCCTCTATTACGAGTTATTCAACGACCTGTTTCATCTGATATTCTCTTTATGCTTATCCTTTAGCGCCAATTTACAGTCGAGTCTTTTTCACAGACGACAATGATATGGAAATAACTTGGGAAAGTTTTTTAAAACAGGCAGAGACAGCAGAATTTACTGGAACCAAGAAATTTCGCGACGGCTAATCAACTGCAGCCTGTCGTTACATAACACAGATAACAAGTGAGAACTATACAGAGGTTTGAACTTCTGCAGAGAAAATAAACGTAAAAAAGCAAGGTCATCGTATATTGCACGTAGACTAATCAATAAAATGGTAACTTCAAAACGAAAGAAAATGGGAAAGTAAACACGCCGAGGGATTTGGAAAATCAAAGGGGTTCAAATGTACCAGGACAAACTGCGTTTGATCAAGTGGTCTAACTGTTTATATAGGTCGGGTTTCTCCCGCCGTATGTAGGCTGCCTCCAGGTAGCGCAGTAATCGACTTGTTCGTGCTCGAACTAATACTCGAAAAGATGTTCTGGGTTTAACTGAATGGCCGCTATCAAGGAGGTGTTCCAATAAATTCTGCTGTCTATGCCTGCTTTAAATTCATTCCGGGGGAATATTGCCTCACAGTGTTTTTGTAAATGTCCCTTCCGCATGCTAATAAATGCTGGTCTCCTGGGGGTGTTAGAAACAGTGTCCAGCTATGATAAACGGGGCAAAAAATTAAAACACGCGTGCCGCAGAATGTTTCCATTGCCATACGCCCAAAAAAAGCTACAGGACAACAAGCAAATAATTGCGTTCTGCCCTTGAATCAATGCTACATCTCGAAGATATGAAAACGCTTCATTCTCCGCGTCCGTCTTGCAGAACTTCTGCTCTGAAATTTAACATGGGACATGAAGACATTTCTGGATTAAGAAAACTTTATTTTCAGCAATGATGCCCGTGTAAACATTTAAGAAGTCAAGTGTGTCAAACGTTCGCGTTCGATTATTCATCGCCGGACCTCTACAGGCCTTCCACATTGTCGCTAAACGCTGCAATCACGTACAGTCAGCCAGCCAACCGTTTAGATGAGAGTAGTCCTCTCAAGAATTCCACTTATTCATCCTTAAGATAAAAAGGTTGCCTTTCCGACTTTTGAAATTTAGATTTACGCCTTTACTTAGTCCTGTGGGGTTGGTTATACTGGTCGAACAATTAGGTGGCCATCCAAGCGAATGCAAGAGCACCATCCTGCTCGGCTAAATCAAAGTGTGGAAAAGTCCATCTCTAGTGCACTTGTGCCCCACTTGGTTGGCAATGGCTACTGGTTAGACGCCAACCAAGCATGCTGAGTCATGTATAAAGTGCCGGCGAGACACTCTACGTTTTTGGGTAAGCCGATAATTGCGACGGCAGAGGCAGTGGCTATACGGTTAGCCAACCCAGCCTTGTGCTTGCATAAAGCGTTTGCACAGGCGTTGAGGCTCCCCTCGGCAAGAACAAACCCAGCATTTGTGTTCAGATCTCCTCCCCCGTTGCGTTCCAGCGATTAAACTGGAACATGGTTAGTTATTGTTTTTAATCTCCTCAGAAATTAACTGCAAACTTGGAGTAGATCGGTTCGAACTAAGGTCTATAGACGTAGACTCAAACCCGATGTATGAATACTGGGGCCGATATCCATCAGCCACAGCTGGGTAGCCACGCAATGTTTACTACTTGCCGATAGGCAGCTAGTAGTATGTATTGGACTGCAGGGTACCATAATAACGGTGCAGGTTCTAGCTAAAAGCCCAGACACGTGTTTAGCCGATATTCTGCCGCAGCATGGCGTCTCTGCGAACGTTTCGGCCAATCAATTGGTCCACCAGCGTTCCCCGTGTGCCTTCTGGCAGATACTCTAATTTAATAATTTTTGCTTCCTAATTTCCTCAATAACTGACTGCTAATTTGGAGTAGATTAGCTCGAACTAAGATCTAAATGTGCAGACAGAAATTTGATGCATGAGTACTTGGGCCAAGACATGCTACTAGATGCCTGTCGGCAACTTATGAATATAACGCGGTTGTCGCCCTCTGGCTGATGAACGTGGGCCTAAGTATAAATACATCAAATTTTGGTTTGCTCCTATAGACCTTAGTTCAAACTGACCTATTCAAATTTAAGTAGATTTCCGAGAAAATTAAAAAAGCAACAATTGCCAATAGAAGCGAAGAGACGAGTCCCAGGAAGTAGTCTTGAAGAAGGAGACACGATCGCCGGGACAAGAGCTTTATTAGCCGGACGTTTCGGATTCCTACTCGAATCCATCACCGGAGACAAAAGAGCAGAAACGGGTGGTTGTTGCACAAGGGGCTGCGGTATTTATAGGGTGCAGCAGCCATGCTACCGCATACCTATGAACGTTCACGGCTAACCCCTTCATCCGGGATTGTCACACACGCAGTTGTGTAAGGACGCTCTATCGGCGTGTCGAAACGCACTGCAGTGAGCTGGAAGACAAAATTGTCAAACTACAATACCTCCGACGGGTCTTCAAAGCCAATGGCTACCCGCGCAACTTCGTCGACCGGTGCATACGCAAAAGGGACGAAAGGCCTAACCGCACGTACACCAAGTCGTGGCGGGCACTTCCGTATGTCAAGAACGTTTCGGAAGCTGTCGGCCGCCTTCTCGCGCCACTTGGGGTTGGAGTGACACACAGACCGGAGGCAACCATCAGGCGTCTGATCATGAAACCGAGAGACCCACTGCCACGGCTAGAAACGTTTGGAGTCGTTTATCGGATCTGGTGCGGTTGCGGACAAAGCAACTACGTCGGAGAAACCGGAAGACAGCTCCGAACGAGAATGGCCGAACACGCGGCAGCGGTGCGCAGAAATGACGCCAGCTCTCAAGTTGCGGCTCATTCGACGAGATCCGGCCACACATTTAAATTCGATGAGGCCGAAATTCTCGCAAGAGGTGACAACCGAGTGAGCCGGAAGCTACTGGAATCATGCTTTTCTGGTCCCCAGTCCATCAACAAGTGCAACGATCTTCCCATTTAATACAGCGTGCTGAGACTTCGTCTAGGCGGAGTAATTGGCCACGCGGGGAGCGCACTGGTGAACACTCTTCCCAACACCCGGGTCAACGCGTCAGATGGTCGAGCAATCATCACGCCAACATCCAACGCACGTGATGAAATTGCAGCAATTATCGACTCGAATGTCGGCCATCAAGCAATGATCACACCAAGTGTGACAATCCCGGATGAAGGGGGAAGCCGTGAACGTTCATAGGTATGCGGTAGCATGGCTACCGCATCCTATAAATACCGCAGCCCCTTGTGCAACAACCACCCGTTTCTGCTTTTTTGTCTCTTATGATGGATTCGAGTAGGAATCCGAAACGTCAGGCTAATAAAGCTCTTGTCCCGGCGATCGTGTCTCCTTCTTCAAAAGCAACAATTCCTAAACTAGATTATCTTCCATCAAGCACCTGGGGAATGCCGGTGGACCAACTGATGAGCCGAATTCCTCGCAGATGCGCCATGTTGCGGCAGATTATCAGCAAAACACGTGTCTGCGCTTTTAGCTAGTGACACTGCGTCGCATCCCGAGGACGGTGACGAGACAGAGTTAAGAAGACCGGAGACAGAGAGGATGCATATGGACGGCGCGGCCGAGTCTGCACCTTGGCGCTGTTAGTATTGTATTCTGTTTAGTTACATAGTTAGTTGTCAGGCGTCGTCCCTCCCTCAGTAAGAACCTTACAGAACCCTAACCTATGAACGTCCTCAACCTTCCCTCATACCTACTGTCTAGAGTTTGCCGCTCGATTTTTACCTTTGTTACTGCACAGACCTAAGGATGAATAATCGAAGACGCAAGTTTTCCCGAAGTCGACTTTTTCACCCTTCTAGTGAGCTTGCCTGAAAATATGGACTTGATAAAAAGTAATCAGGGGATAGGGACGAAAACAGGTTTGTTAAAAGGAAAAATAAGCCAGTTTGGGTATAGCAGAACACATGCAAGTTCAAAAAATGCCATAGGAAGTCGATTCATTGCAAAAAATGAAACTAAAGCGATATATTCATCAAAAACGAGAAAGTTAATCAACAATAACCGGGACGCACTAATGACTATCTCTGGCTTACTTGCCATTATGAGACAGTTCAAGGCTTTGATTCAAGTGAGGGAAATCGACATGTTAGGCAAACGGGATATATTCGATCACAGTCAAAATGGCGTGAACCCACTCCATAATTTCTGCTTATTAATTTCTTCGGAAATTAACTGCGAACTCGGAGTACATCAGTCTATTCTAGATCTATAGGCGCAGACCGACATCTTATGCATGAATTCTTTGGCCGAAGTCCATCAGACCTAGCGGATAACCGCGTAAAAGTCATTACCTGCCGACAGGTAGCTGGTAGCATATTTTGGATAAGGGGATGCTATACGAAGAGCACGAGTACTAGCTAAAAGCCCAGACACTCGTATTTCGTCGATATTCTGCTACTGCATGACAAAACTGCGGAGGTTTGGCTCATCAGCCTGTCTCGCAGCATTTCCCATCAGCCCTTTGGTAGGTGCTCCAATTTAGGATATGTTACTTTTTAATTGCCTCAGAAATTAACTGCGAACGTGGAGTAGATCAGTTTATAAAAGGTTTTTAGGCGCAGACCGAACTTTTTATGTATGTATTAATATTTACGCCTAAGTACATTACTCAGTGATTAACAGACGCTTTGTCTAACTGACAGCCTTTGGTAATTAAGTCAGAAGTCATCATTTCGGGGTTCCGACTTTGTTGCAGATCCTCTTGATTACTAGTTATCATCTGCCATTCGGCCGGCAAGTTCAGACAGACCG
Source organism: Spirometra erinaceieuropaei (assembly GCA_902702965.1). Classification (NCBI taxonomy): domain Eukaryota; kingdom Metazoa; phylum Platyhelminthes; class Cestoda; order Diphyllobothriidea; family Diphyllobothriidae; genus Spirometra; species Spirometra erinaceieuropaei. The sequence goes on along the minus strand of CACRXP010000087.1, from coordinate 1,235,490 downwards.
CTGATATAGGAGAGACCACTATCTTGAAGGCTGTCGTCACGAGTGTTCAGTGCATGCCCAATCATCAGGAGGTGCTAAATGTCATGGTTCGAATGCTTGCCAGCCGACGCGATAGCACGATTCCCTTAGGAAGGAGGACTTATGCAGAGATGGTCTTCCCTCAATGCAATCTTTATGCCATCTGTCACGCAAGCTAGCTCACAGCCCACGTTGGGCAGGTCTTGGACGGCAATTTTAGGTCGCGTCACCCCCTGCGGCCAATCTCAGTCTCGGTCAGCCCCACCTGGTCATGGACGATAGAGTACAATGAGTGAGCGATCCCATGAAATGCTGGTCGAAATCCTGAATATGCGTTTCCGATTAGGAAGGACTACTTAGGTAGATTTGTGATACTGATTATCTTGCGGCATAATCCTATAATATTTTGGACGCGGCAGGATGTCAGATTCAAATAAGATGCTTTTTATCTTCTGTAGAAACCGTACTCGGTAAAAAAAATAACAACTTGCGTAGCATGCATTTTTCCCATTGATTTTCGATGCCTTGCAAACTAAAATGTATTTATAGAAAGCACGAAAAAAATATGCTTTCTTTCAGTCGTTTGAGAAAGAATCATGTCATGGTTATATTTTATACCGGAATAAGGAGTATAATAAGGTTTAAAAAAGGTTTTTTTATTCCCAAATATTATTGAGTTCGGTCAGTCGTTGCATTAGCGCTTAGCGATTCAGCGTAAGAAAAATCATATATTCTTCAGTGCCTTTAAAAGGATATTATATAGAGGCCATAAAATTTCGCAATGGATGCGGATGCACAATACTGTATGAATTGACATTACACGGTCTTAAAAAGTCTCATAATTAGATACATTTTTAAAACCTAATTAGACTTCTGCTTCAAGCATAAATATAAAGGCGACGGGATTGTATATCAAACGACTAAAAGTAAGCATATTTTATTCATGTTTTCTATAAAATATATTTGAATTTATGAGACAATCAAAAATTTATGAGAAAAATGCATGCTACGCAAGTAGTCATTTTTTACCGAGTACGGTTTCTACAGGAGGTTTAAAGAAATGCATTCAAAGGCCGACATCCTGCCAAATCCGTAATGTTGTAGAAAATCAGTATTAGAACCCCACCTAAGTAATCCTTCCTAGTCGAAAACTCATTTCAAAATTCCGGCCAGCATTTCATGCGATCGGTCACTCACTGTAATATGAATGAAATGATTTGCTTCGTCACAGTATACAACCAAGCGCGCTCCAGACTATCGTAACGTCGTCCTATGTTGCCAAAGGACGGGATTGTTTGCTCATTTCCAGGACTGAATGTTAGCATACAACGGCCTCTTATTAGTGCACTCATTGTGAAGCTACCGTTTAGCTGAGATCTAATTCTCCATCATGGAGGTCTGATGCACGTGAGTTAGGGATTGGGGTGGGTACGACACACGTAGATCGACCGGCTAGCATCGTTGACCACTGCACACAGGCTCACGTTATGTCATATTGACTTTTTTCTAGTGATTACAAAGTAATGGACATGGAACAAAAATGTGAGGTAGATACTACGTAAGTCCGTTCCGCTATAAACACACTCACGTGCCGACCAACACTGCGCACCTCATAAGACCGTGGTGGACGTTGTCGTTAGCGCCGATTGAACTACTGTGTGACGTTAAGTGCGGGGAGCGATTTCGTTGCGAACATACATGAGAAAGTTTTGAGTCCTGACTACGCACCTATGCAGGGGGGGAGCGGGGAGGAGAGGCGGAGGTTAAAGCCTACCCGGGCAAAGTAGAGCTTGGGGGGCGAGGCATGAAGGAGCACCGTAATCAGCGTGTCTTCATGTGCGAAGTACGAGAAAACGGGGTGAGAGTGGCGAGGAGGGCAGATGTTATTTACTCCGCGACTTGAGTGCGTAGTTATTGGCGGCCGTGTTGGCGGCGCACGTGGTGACGACATCCATGTAAATGTGCGTACAGAATTCGCGGAATTTACGACCGACGAACGCGCCAGAGCCTCTGTAGTTCTTGAGCCTGTGCCTGCTGCGAGGTTACGAATAGGTAATTTTTTTTACCGTCAGTGTAAAAAGACGAAGCAATCAGCAGTTTCAAGGAGGTGGTTCCAAATGGGGATATAGCAAAAATGGTCTCTGAAGAACAAAGCATTCCTCAATGATTTCGAAAAATGTATATGTTTTTGTGAAAAATTCGATGTACGAATATTTTCAAACGTATTTTTTAAGGCTCAGCGTTGACCAGTTAAATGAATGACCAGAGCACAGCCGACAAAGTCGAGGCCAGTGAGACTTCGAACTGTTGAAACATACATGTCCGCGTAAAAACCTTGATATGAGGTTGTTATAGGGGAAACATATGGTTGGACATGCAAGGAGGCACCCTCGTATTAGGGCGTGCCTATTTCCATGTCCGAGCAGGCAACTTTCCTGGAATTTAACGCAAGTCCATCGGTAGTACGGGTGGGATAACCATTGCCGTATCCTACTACCATGATAAGTCATCCGTCCTCCTATCGTGAAGAAGAGTTGGATGTCGGTTAAAAGCCTCCAGTATGTGTCTTTGCGGTTATCTAAGCATTCTATGCTGTCACGTAGGTGTGGCGCTGACTGATATGGACTGTCTGCGTGGCATAATACGAATGTCAGGTTGTGTCCTTAAGCGACTGGTTGTGGTTATTTGTAGTCGGTTACACAACAACAAGAAATAAATAACTGAAAATCGCCACCAGTGCCGGGAATACCGCGACGAACATTTTCGACCTGGTGGTATCCTGCTCTTTGACGGTGGACGTTTGCCCGAGGCAAATATTTCCTCTATTTGACTAAACCCACTGGACTGCAACCTGCAGTTTTTTGAGCCAGTTGAGGATCTCATTCGCCAATCAGACCTGACTGCGGAGAGTACGACGGTGACCGTTTTTATCATGGTAATCATGACCGGGGTTCTTGCAGGAGGTCACGTAGTGTCAATCCGATCAGCGTGGCGAATTTGCAGGCCAGTGGTTAAGTGGATCGGAAAGTCTGGATTAAGACCTGCTGATGCGGGTTCCATCGCGGATCCTTATGACCTGAGGCTGTATCATTACTGACGGGTGAGGTCTAATATGCGCGAAGCAGTCAGTGCGGGTTTCCCTACCCTTCTCAGCAAACCTCTCCGTCATCGCGCTAAGTAATTAAAGATTATTATTTCACTCGTTTGTTTGTTATAAACATGCTTCTTGCTAGTAGATAAGATGCGGTTCACAGCAGAGTGTCACATGTCTAAAGCTAATAGAAAACTATTTAATTTAATTGCGGACAAATCCCCTGACAGTTAATGGAGCGAGGATACGTTGCAATTAAATCTCAACGGACGGAATGGTTTTGTTTTTAGAGAGCAGAAATCTCCCTTTTCAGTTGTTTGTTGGGAACAAGACATGTAACTACGACACCCAAAAATTAGCGTGCACCAGGCTTGAAGTTAAAGACTCTATGTGACATCAGGTTACCTTTCCTGTCATCAACGCAAACATCTATAATGCCATTACAATAATGACTTAAAAATGGCAAGAAGGTCTCCGGAGCTAATGCACAGAATATGATCAGTGTTCAAGCAAATATAGCGGCAGCACGAGAGTCGAGTCTAATTATTGTTCATTGTAAGAGAATAAAGCATCAATTTTAACGTCGCTCTAAAATTAAAAATGACGTCTTCGCTTATCTTGCATGGCCTAGAGACCTATTTTCTGCTTTAATTTGATTCATAAGCCTACTTGTAATCATTCACGTGGAATAGCAAAGGAAATTGGACAGACGTGAATTTTTAAAAGGGTTTTCACAAATCGAGATTATTTAAGCGGTGTTGTTTTAATCGTAATCGTGCAGCATGCTCGTACAATATTTAAATCCCGCCAAAACGCCGACTATGAATGAGCTTCACTTCCGCAGCCTGTGGAGAACTCACTGCTTATCGAAATGGCTACTTGATCGGAGTGGGTTTCGTCCATTTATTTTCAATTACCTCATAAACTCAAACATACCTCTGGGAAAGCATGCAGAAAATGACCTTTATTGTACAAACCCAAAAGCTAATTATATCGCTGGATTTTCAACTCTGGCAAAAGTAGTTTTTGTACGAGTTCTTATTTTCGGTTTTTAAATATTTCTTATGACATGTGCAACACTATCGCTAGTTACTTGCATAATTTTTCAGCCCTGTGTGACAGTCTTATAAACAGAGGAATGTGTGTCTTTCTAACAAGGAAAAATTATCGTTTGTATTTTGTCAATCCTAAACGCGAGTGCAGCAACTGTTCGGAGTAAGTATTACTCATGATCTGAGAAACCTTTAAACGGAAAGCTTTTGTTGAGCAAAAACGTAAAGAAAATGCAACTTACTGTCAAATGGGTACAACACGGGTTATTTTTAGAATACTTTCTATGAAGTTTATTCGAATTTACAATGGTATCAAAAATCAATGAAGAATATAGTCAGTATGTACCTAAGCGCAACTGTTGCAGGCATTGAAAAATACGCTCACCCTACAGCTGTCATTTTGGCGAGGCTGAAGTACAGTGAGTGTCCGATCTCATGAAATGTTAGCCGAAATTTTTAAAAGCGTTTTGATTTGGAATGACCACTTAAGTGGAGTTGCAGTACTGATCATCACGCGACATAAACCTATTAGATTTCGGACTCGACACGACGTCGGCTTTTGAACATACCTCTTTTCAGCCTCCTTCAAAAGTCACGCTTAGTAAAAAATGACCACCTAAATAAAATGTATTTTTCACATTGATTATCAATAGGCTTATCAACGCAAATAGATTTTGTAGAAAAATGCAAAATTATATGCTTTCTTTTACTTGTTTGGTAGAGAATCACGTCTTCGCATTTCATACCAGCAGAAAGTGTATGCCTAGTTTTTTTCGAAAACGTTTCCTATATCCCGAATAATTTCGAGCCAGAACAGCCGTTGGATTAATTGATTTCGGTCTACAACGCGCATGCTTTTCGCGTAAGGAAAATCATATATTCCTTCATGCCTTTAAGAATATACCATACGGAATTCATAAAAGTTTGCAATGAATGCAGACTATGTTGTACATTTTGTGAGGAGCATTGGTAAACGGACTGGCACAATGCTGCATGAATGGATGTCTCACGGTTTTAAAAAGTTTTAATCAGATCCAGTTGCCTGGGGAAGGATCTGACACTGTCAAATTGCTTGTACGGGATTAACGCAAAAGTCAAAAGCCCAAAAACGATCAGTTCCAGCTAGCAGAGAAGACACATATACCATGGTTTTCGGCAGAGAGGTCAACTAGGGGGAGAACAGTACTGCTCAAAGTAGGCCAGGTAATATCTTGACAACAGTTTTGCCGACCGCCATCGTTGCTATGTCTGTGGTTACTGTTTGAGGTCTCGCTACCTCGAGGTGTCCCCACCTTACCAGCGAGCGTATTCAGACGCGCTGACCTGCAGCCCTTTGACCGACCTCAACTTGGACGCACTTGCGTCCATGCAGTCGTGGCTGCCCACCTGAAGACATCACAAACACAACATAAGTAACTGCACATTCCAACCCTCGGCAAAAGCCACACACACACACACCAGTTGGACAAGACTTGGGTGTGCCCCACTACCTTTCAGACATGACTGGACGCCACCACCAGCCCGGCTTCGCCAGTGACCACCGCGTGTGGCGATCAGGGTACATCCCCTACTTCGCGCTATAAGTGGAACAGGAAAAGTGTACTCGAACGTGGAGGAGACCATTATTCAGGAATTTTACATCGTTGTCGGACGAGGAGTATGAGTCCAACAGTTAATGTTATGGGGTAGACCAGACGATTTAACCACAAACCCAGGTTATGTGGTTAGGTGTATCAGTAATGTTTGAGCCTTGGTGTTATTTTCAAATAAAAGTCATTATATGTTTGATCAGTCGGTAAGGGTAAGGTATAGGACCTCACATAGCTGGCAACTCCGACGTATACAGCAAGATCCAGTGTGTCTGTAAACATCACTGTTTATTCATCGTTCCCACTGGACTCGACAAAACAATGGGTTCCTTGCCCAGTGGTTAAGGGTGTGAGCTTCTAACTAACAGGCCGCGAGTTCGAGTCCCAGGTGTTCCACACTTCGGGGTTCGGTATGACTGGCTGACGATGCAAATAAACCAGAAATGGTCATTCCAGTCTTCCTTGTCTTTGTCGGTAACGGCATCCTGCCTTTATCATGAGTCGCTGTGTGGCTGCGGGTTGGGCTCGAGAGAGAGTGCCCCTAAGTCACAACGGGGCGCTTGAGTTCCGTAAGAACGATCGGTGGGACCCCCTCTACCACTGAAATTGTATTGTCTACCTCACTAAATGCAAACTTATCAGCGGGGGGCTTATTCAAAGCCGGTTACGTCTTGAAGATTGCTGTTTTTATTTTCCAGTAATCGCGCTCACTTACCATACCTCTTTATAGCATACGATATGACTTTCGGCAAAATTTTATCGATTTTTTGTGTCCACTTGCTCTTTGTGCTGCGTGTTGCCCCATTCTTAAAACCCCTCTACCACCAATCAAAGTATGACACGGTTCAATGGCTAGCTCAAGTGAGTTAGGGTCCTACCCCCAACAGTTGACGATCAGTCAATCTCAGTTGATTTCGTTCTAGAATAAGTAGTCATTTTTTGAACCTTCTTAGCTCTTAAGCTACCGAAGTGACGTAAGACTGTTACGGGCCTTCAATTATTTTGTGTACTTCGGATAACTGAGCCAGTTGCCTGATCGCATTAAGTTGTGCTGATCAAATGTGGCTGTATTGATTGGTTGGGGATTGTATTGATTGGGCTGCGCTAAGCGAGTATTCCTGATCTCTTGGAAACTGAATTTGTGAGGAAGTTACACTTACTCCTATGAAATTCATAAACGAAATTAAATGAGACGTCAAATCAGGTCAGCGCTATTCACGCTTTGAGTATCTAGGACCGCGAAGTCCCATCAACAGTGCAGAAGTCTTTTTGCTCCCTGGATACTTGATCTCATGAGTACTTTTTACTGATTTGCAAGACAATTATAACCTGCGAAAATATAAGTAAGGTGAGGCTGACTCCAAAATTTGCTTATAAAAACTCTTTTTCCGTTGCCTTTGTCAAAGCTCTACGTCGTGGAATTCAGCCATGAAGTTCATAAAAAATTCATGCGTGACGTCATTGAATTTTGCAGGAGTGGGGCACAAGAATAAGTAACGGTCGTACAATCCCAGGGGGCTAGAAAGGCTAGAGTTGGAATTATGGCTAGGGTTATTGGTGTTAGGCTTGATAATAGCGTCAAGGCTTATTCTAGGGTCCGAGAATAGGCATGTTACCTAAAATTTAGCGCAAGTCCATCTGTCATACGAGGGGTACTTTGTCATCTGTCGAACCTCCGTATATTTCGTTCATTTTGCGTTATTATGTTTTATTCTGGAAAGACCATCTAAAAATTAAGCTCTTTTGATATCAAAATACATTAATTGTCCTTATATATTCAGATTTATCACTATCAAAACCTCGAGGTAAAGCTTAAGAGTAGTCCTAATAATAGACCATTTGGAGGACTGCATTTGGTTTCCCACTTTTAAGAGCTCACCTACTTCTCATATTGTCCAATTTATCAGTCTACTGATTTTAGGTTCTCATAGCCTTGCCATTGTTGTTTTACTATTTTCCGAACACGGCATCCCTCATGGTTTACGTCCAAATTCCATCGAAGTCTAGGACCGTTTCCATGATAAACCATCTAATAAACCAACCATAGCAGTCTGGAAGCTTGAAAAGATCTAGTTATCAGGAGCGGATTCGTCTTAACATGCAACAGTTATTATCGGTAGAGATCTACTACGTAGAACCATTTGGCAAACTAACGCGCAACGTTCCCATTAACACGAAAATGGGAATGATTAAGAATTTTATGAATGGAGGAAAATAGCAACAAGTAGGGAACTGTAAACGAAAAGTAGGGGAAGGTAATAAACAAACAGAAGGTGGTTTAAACACTCCAGTCCAGTTTAAAAAAGCAGTGTACAGTTCAGGATCCCGTGCGTCTTAGCTAACTGTATACTAACGGAAAGCTCTAACTGTCCCCCAAGTATACGGTCCTTGTTTTGCCGGGAATACAAGGTCACCTGAGGGTCAGTAAACTACCGTACGTAATCCAAGACTAAACAAGCGACCCCTAAAGGCGGCAGTATATGCTCCCTCCACTTCCGCAATTCCAAAACCAAACCAACGCCGAAGTGCGTACGTACTGACCAGAAGTGTAAGTTTAAATCACAATCCGAAGCCAGAACCGTGACCCTGACGCTAAAAATAATTCCAAGCCTAATCCTTGCATTAAAACTAACCCCAGCCCTAACTTTGAAACTCAGCCTACCACTTGGCATGACCCTAATCCCAGCCATGAACCAATGATCGAAGTCTGTCCCACGCAGCAGCCCCAAAGTCGCCCAAATTGCAGTGGACCCATGATTTAGCATGTCAGTGTCCCTAGGCTTCTTTCCGAACCCTTAACTTGTCTGCTAGCCTCTTCCCCCCCCCCCAGCACAAATTCCGCGATCCTACTCCAAAACCCGAAAGCTTAGCGGCAATACGTACGGTGATCCGAGGACCGAGTAATCGGGTTCTAAGTCATAGTATTACATGCCTGCCTAAATCGCATAAGTAACCAACTACGTAGTAATAAAAACGCAGTCCTACACATTAGATGCCAACCTTATTTTTTTTAAATTCAGAGCACCAGGGCGGCTGTTCTGAACCAGACACTAAGCACAAGTCCTCGAAAGCCTCGCAAGTGCATAGTTGACGCCGAGGGAACAGTCTACATGGCCGTCGGGCATGTTTCCAACGCCCAGAGCCTGCACAACGGACTCGAGAACTCTCGCGGCAACCTCCTCCCACCATCCGCTGGCGTCAGTCCCAGCGCCACCCCACGCACCTGGCGAGCCTCGCAGAATCGTCTGCAACAGCGCAGTCCAAGTGCTGCACGCCAACTCACACCTCGCTACCCGAATGGCTCCAGCCAAGCCAGTGGTGCCTACACCCCTCTGCTTGATCGAACTGGTCTGCCTGATCCATTTAGAGCCTCCCTGGAGAGCCATCAGTCACCACCGTCAAGCACAGCAACTGCCGCTACATCTCTGGGCAGTCCTGCGTCAGTTGTTCCCACCGCAGGACTGGCAGGGCGGATTCCGGTGAGAGGACTTTTCTTTTTAAGCGTTTGCGTTTTGCAAACTTTCCTATGGTTGATGGAATTTCATGCCGCTAGTTCATAAAGGTTACAGACTTGATTACCTGCAAGCAGTTTCAATCTTCCAACGATTTCGTCAAGTACGCAGGCTCGATTCTACTACTAAGTGCTATCCTTTTACTTCGCATGGCGTGGAACAAGGGAGGAATCTGACAAGTCCATGATAAACTGATTTTGATCGGCCGACTTGCTTGGAATTTCCGACTTGGGTAAGTCGTGGTTATGTAGACCCACTTGGTGGACAAAATACTGTTGGTGTGGAGTTAGGGGCTATGGTTAGGCGTGAGGGTGATGGGTTAGCGTTAGAGGTTAGGGCAACAATTTCTCAACCAGTCAAGGTACAACCACGCATTTCCAGTAGCTTTTCTTGTGCATACAACTACTTGACCCCTTCGCCTGTGCGTTCTCCGGCACCACCTGTAAAAACCCCTATTACCACCGGTCACGTATTACGGGTGGCTGGGGTATGCTGACTTCATGTGGGACTACATAACCAAGTCCGGGTCCAACTTGTTTTTAAGATTATAATTATCTTAGAATTGGAGACACAGAAGGTCTACTTGCCCAGGTGAAGAGCTGTCTAGAAGAATTTAAAGAAAAAGAAGATGAACATTTAAACGCATATGCAAGCATATGTTATAAGTATTACTCGTGAGAAGGAGAAAGCAAAAAGGGGATGTTAACTCTTTTGTAAAGGACTCTAGGTTTCCACTAACGCTGCGACCAGAAGAGGGGGTTAGTTTATTGAGAAGCAATCTCGTAATTTAAAGACCCTTTTGAGATGTTCTCCGGATTGAACATTTAGTATGCCTACGTGATGAATGGGATCGGCCATATAAAATAAGTTATGCATTAACTAGAGAACCGGAAGTCAGTCCAAAATATAGCCCCTCGGTTTGGCCTTTACGCGGACCAATTGCGTTCTGACACATGTAGTTTGGACCGGACGATGTGTGGCGCGCGTAGACGGGATGTTTGGTCTTGACAGTCACTGGTCACGCGCCGACTTCTGGTCTTCTTGACAATGCCTTGCCATCAGAGCCTGGTTGTGAGAGTGGATGGCATACGATAGACGTTGCGCCCAAGTCTGCTTCACTATAAACCAACTCGCATGAAAGTCATCAGTGCTGCGGCCACTCTGTTGGCCAAGTGATAGACGTCGTCGCTCCCGAAGATCGTACTGTCATAAATTTTAAAATGAATTTAAAAAATAAAAGAAAAATTGTCTGCTTTTGCATTTTACGTATGCCTTTCTAAAACTCTGCATGTGGATGCAACTAATATTTCCATTTTAAAATATTTAACAAGTAAGAAGACAAGATGGCGAGCATACGTTTGCTTAAGATAAATTCTCGTCAAGCCAGTACATACATTTATATGGGAATGGGATAGAAGTAATAGCACGTCACCGATAAGAGAAATCGATAAAATTTCCTCATTTAAACACGGGCGGGTGTGGGAACGTGGATGGTGAGAGGTAATAAGAGTCACTGTCAGGTACGGGATGAGAGCAGAATGGCGCGAAGAGTTTCAGGGGTAGTCAACCTTCGACTTTGGTCGGTGCGGAGCCTGAACGTGGTTCGTCTGTGCAAAAAAGGTTCATTTTTGTAACCTGATATCGGCCGCTTCTACTGTTCCTAACAGGCTTTGGCCCAATAGCTCGACTCGATTGGCCAATATTATCTGCCCCACAGGAGCAGGTAAAGGAGTTGGTGCCCACAGATGTTATCTGAGTTGGCAAACTAACCTTGCCCCCTCCGCCTGCAATAGGATAAGTTGAGAATAGCATTCGAACTGTTGCTGTTGTAAAGTTTCGTGAGGCAGCTTGGTCAAGACGTCTTTTTAAAAGTCCGTTCTCAGCGTTTCCTTAAAAAATACTTTTAGGAGCAGCATTTATTTTTCGGCAGTCACTGTGGTGGGTTTTGCCGGTCGCTTAGCAATATTATTCGCTCCTCCTCGATGCTAACTGTTACAAAATTCTTCTAGCTCTTTGTGTCAAAACATCACACTAGATGTTGATTTTGTACGAGGAAACTGAAGCTGCAACCTTTCGTGTATTGTCCAGACTAGGTTTTTTGTACCATTAACGCCACTTTGGACGCTATCGTGGGGTCTCCTGCTTAGAAAGATATCTAGGAAAGGGGACAAACAAGCCGTTTCCATCTCCAATGTTAACCTGATTGATGAATGTGCCCGATTCACTGCATTTAAGGAGGTAGCTACAGTAGGCGGGATAACTCATGAAAAGTCAACCGAAATTCCTAAATACGCTTTCGTTTCGGCAAGAGTGATTAAGTACGAATGTAAAATTAATAATAATATAGCGTAATTCTATAATAATTCAGTTACCTCAAGATATCGGCTTTCGAACGAAATTCTTGTCGGCCGCATACAAAAACTGTACTTTGTAAAAAATGACTTCTTATGTAGCATGCATTTTTTTCATTGATTTTCGATGCCCTTAAAAAATAGATTATATTTCATTGAAAACATGCATGAAAATATTCCGTCTTCTGTTCATTCCGTGGAAAATTCCGTCTTCTTTCAATTTAATACTTGAAGAAATGCCATAATTCAGTTTTCGACAGCTTTTCTAACTCCCGAATAATTTCGAACCCCGACTTGTCGTTACACCTGGATTTAGAGTTTCCTAATTACAAGATGTAAATTTTCCGAGTAGGGAAAATCATATATTTCTCTACGGTAGTAAGAGGAGACTATAAAGGGCTTATATACTTTAGCAGCGGATTTAAGCTATATTGTTAACTTTGAGAGCCGCATTGGTAAATACTGAGAAATAACGTTTACTGTACAACCTTTTCACGGTATTAAAAAATCTCGAAACTAGAAACGTTTTTAAAACAAAATGATGCCTTTCCTTTAAGTATAAAATAGGAAAAAGACGTAATTGTCCCCCGAATGAACAAAGGACTGAATATTTTTATGCATGTTTTCAATGAATATAATTGAGTTTTTAAGCGCACCTAAAATCAATGAGAAAAATACATGCTACGTAAGATGTCATTCTTTACGGAGTATAGTTTCTGCATGCAGCGGACAAGAATTTCGTTTGAAAGCCGACATCCCGAGGTAACGGAATTACTATAGAATTACGCTGCATGATTATTAGTTTTACATTCGTACTTAATTATTCTTTTTGAAACGGAAGCGTATTTCGGAATTTCGGTTTACATTTCATGAGTTAGTACAACTTCTCTATGTTGATTTCTGCGATAGCGATTGCAAAGGTGCAATTATTCTAGCGACCGTAATGTAAAGCCTATTGATCTGATCGCTTAGTTGAAATTTCCTTAGGTCGCCAATGAAGAGATCGGCTCGGATAGGTCCAAGGGACGATCCCAAAACAACGCCGTTTGGTTGTCAATAGAGTTGGTTTTCAAAAAGGAACCGCACATCTAATGCGCATCTTAGTAATAATAATAATATTAAGCATGCCAGATACGCACTTTCTCTGAAAACTGTGGTGACATCTCCTGACACTCAAGAGCGTCAGCGCATACCTCGAATATTTGGCGATCTTGCTAAACAGGTTTTGTCAGTGCCATCATCATGTACAGCCGATAGAATCCACATCTGTGCCGGCAGTACGCAGAGGTGTGTTAATTTACATGAAACAGTGGGTCGTTTTTTCTCGTCGTATCATAGTTTAGTAACCGGCGAAGAAGGTCGCGCAACCGCATCGACCTCCATCGGTATTTAGGGCAACTATCAGTCTCCTGTTCTTCACCAAATGAAGCAAAAACTTCTGGGAGAGCTTAAAGGACAACCCAAGCCCAGTAATGATCTCGCACGATGACAGCTTCAGGTTTTGCTTAGCTACCTGGCCAGTACCACTCGAAACCGAGGCTATTCACAAACGGCTATTCCTGACACGGTACCGGAGCATAAGGCCTAACTGACAGTGCGGTTGCAAGTTGAACATCCAGGTCAGAGAAGTCGGGCCTGAAAGTCGCAGGCAGGGGTGTCCAAACGTGCGACTGTGGTTAAAAGCTAGCAGTTTCACCTACGCTCTATCACATGACGCCTAAAGTCCACCGTCATCATGGCACCGCCCAGGATTTTTTATAGAGTTTGGACTGCTCAGCCGCACTCATTTTCGTCGCAAAGGCTTCTGCTGCACAGCCAGTTTTCTCGGTCCAAGACGTGCCGACTTCCAACCACCGAGCTGACTTCGGCTCGTAAGTAGGTTCGTCCCAACAGCCACAACTATCTGCGCCTCATTTGAATGCACCGTCCCTCGCGTGATGCATTATATGACAACACATGGGCAATCTTGACCTAGCCCCGACGCTCACATAAAAGCGGCCGACGCCAGAGACACACCCAGCACACACACATACCCTGGCCTTACCAGCGCCGCCTGCTGCCTGAACCATTAACTCTGTACAAAACAAATGCTCCCCCTCCGTCAGTGTAATCCCACTTCTCGTGGTAACAGGAACTTTGCCTGACGACGAAGTCGCCTGGGGCGCACCCACTGTGTCTTGGCTGCTACATATCAGCGTTTTAATTCTGCCGGCCGAAAGCCGCACCGCAGCGTATCTTTTTTAAGGGTGGCCAAGAGTAAAGACGTAGTCTTTAACTTCGGTTGCCGGCTCACTGCACAGGAGGACCGGAAAGGCAGTATCAGACACGGGCAGGCCTGGCGCGTAGAACTGCGACCGCTGCCATGACAACATGATACACCAGAGCCAGCGGGTTACAGGCGTGTTGGCTCCATTAGACGTGTGGCTGTGTGACGTCTAACCAAAGACGTAACCTGCATCTACTGTAACGGCCAAAGTGTGGGAAAGACATGACCGGTGGGGTCTTGTTTGACCCAGTACCTGTGCGACAGGTGTATGAGATTCTTCCCAGCACGCATGCTCACCCCTCAGCAGTCTCGATTGGGTACTGCCGTTAAAACATGATGAAGCAGAAAACAGAGTGCATAAATGGTACGGGTCGCTCACCAATCGTTCTTACAGAACTCACTCGTTCCGTTGTGCCTTACTGGCTCTCTCTCTCTCGAGCCCAACCAGCAGCCGCACAGCGGCGCATGATATAGGCAGTATGTTATTACCGACATGGACAAGGGAGACTGGAATGGCCGTTTCTGGCCTATTAGGCGTCGTCAGTCACTCATGCCCAGCCCCGAAGTGTGGAACACCCGAGACTCGAACTCGCGCCCTAATAGTTAGAAGTCCACGCCTCTAACGGGTTTGAATATGACTGGCTGACGACGGCTAATAAGCCAGAAATGGATATTCCAGTCTCCGTTGTCTTTGTCGGTAATAACAGGGTGCATAAATAGCTACGGAAAGTAGCTGTCAGCGTCTAGGAGGGATACGTTAATGAGTGTCATCCAGCAGAGACGTAAAGAGGTGTATGCCGCAGAAATCACCTGCAGTTTCTGAGGGAATTAAGAAAAGTAAGCATATAAACTGGCGTGTACACCGGAAATCACATGAGGAACGCTGGAAAAATAACTGGATCGAACCTCTCGCACGCTTGTCAGACATCGGCATAATAGGGGAAAACATCTGACGAAGGAAAACGCGATCGGTAATCAGATGCGCTGGACCAACACGTGAGTTGGATTGCCTCGCACCACGCGTTAATCGAGCTGCTCAGGGTTTGCGTTAGGCCACAACTTCTGCCGTGCATGTGTGTACTTCGCACATCTCAGGCGCACACCTCCACGCCACGTCAATCACTGCGCCCAATCCTAACATCTTTTGATTGACAGGTTTGGAGAATCATCGGGGCATGGGAGAGGTAAAATAGAGAGATAGAGAGCCAGACCGACACTGCTGAATCCATCCTCACGACATATCAATTGATTGCGTAGTATGGCAAATCAGATGCTCTTACAGTTACCACAAAGGACCAAGAATCCTTACTTGGAAGGTTACCACCTGACGAGATTACTCGGTTACCATTAGTCGCCCGGGCAACGGTAGTCTTAGTAACTTTGTCTTCATTGTTTTTAATGTCCACTCATTTCGAAGCACTATGTAAAGGGCAATGACGCCGTTAAGGTCTTTCCCTCCGTGTCATTGGAGTCGGAGACTCAATTAACCCCCGATAGTTGCCCCCAAAGTAAATAATTTCAAAAAGGACGTCAGAGAGTTCCATTATAGGGTTCTGTCGAAAGAGCGATTATTGGGAAAAAGCCAGTATTGTATACATTAAGGTTACCTATTTAAGCACTATACATAGCAAACTGGCTTGCAAAACTGAACTGCAATTTTTAATTCCTCTGCTCCTTCCCTTGCAGCAGTATCCAACATCTGCGGGATCTAGGCCTGTCGGAACAAGAGGAAAACCCTCGTCTGCTGCCTTTTCGCAGTCATCGAACGTAAATCCGCCCTCAGCGTTCGATGATCAACTTTCCGAGGATGAAGAAATAGATGATCTCTTTAATTTGGCTGTAAATGGCACCCTAAAGCCCGGCAAAAATCCCTAAACATCGACCCCCCCCCCTTCCCCGCCCCCGCCCGCAGCCGAGGATAAGGTCTGCTTCATGTAATCAAGAAGTTTGTAACCGACGGTGGAAGCTGTCAATCAGTCCACTACGTTCGCTGTATTAAAGCTTTAATTTTTGGATCTGAGTTCGCACTCGGACAATAAAAGCAGTCTGTTTAGTCGGTAAGATGTTGTTTGGTAGCCCCACTTGACGGACACAATACTGTTGGGCTTGGATTTAAGGGTTAGGGTTAGGAGTTAGGGCTAGGGGTTATGGTTGGGGGTCAGCGCATCTATTTCTTAACCAATCAAAGTGCAACCGCGCACTCCCAATAGCTTTTCTTTTGCACTAACTACTTCACCTCGTCAACTGCGCGTTCCCCGACTCCACCTGTAAAAACCCCTATTACCACCGGTCCCGTAGTATACGTGACTGGGATTTGTTTACAATAAATGGGGCTATATAAACACGTCTGACCGTTTAATGGAGTGATGTACTGCGCAATAGACACTGAAGATGTGTCTGACCAAACTCTGGCATTACCCGCAAGCAGAACATTGAACTTACCTCTACTACTGAATTGCAGATCTCAGCGTTCACTGCAACCCTACTTGCGATCCCCGTTATGAGGAAAATGTTTCATTAGGCAAACGTTGACAGTCTAATGGGACACAGCGGGATGATGGCGTTTGTGTATTTGCCGTCAGAGGTAATTAGATGCTTTCCAAATGAACAACACACAGTTGATGGAATGTACCTTTGTGGATTTGTCAAAAACTGTAAGATTTGCTTGAGAATTTAAGGGGTCTGTCAGAGCTTTTAACAAAATCGTGTATTCGGGGTTAACTTTGGAGGTTCTCATCAGCTTAAAACCCCTTTGAACTTTTCTAGACTTTAAGGTGTCCAAAAAATAGAATTCTCTTACTATATGCCTTAAAGGCTAAATTCACTAGTGAAAAGTTAAAATAAGCAAGCATTCTTTTGCAATGAATGAACTGAATTTTAAAAGACTGGCCTTTAAAATTTATTGAAGAGATGAGTGAGAGAAATGGTAGATCAAAGGCCCTTTAAGTTGTTCTTCTATGCCCCTTCTGGTGTGATGAAGCGGCATTTGCGAAGTTTATACCATTAGCAGACGGGAAGTCAGAAAAATGTGTTAATTGGGCATCATTTTCAGCATCGAGCTTCCTTTTCCACACGAAACGTGTACCGCTCCAGCGTCCGCATTCCCGTATCCAGAACGTAAACGAAGCACGGTTTACGCAGTTCTATTACTGCCATGAAAGACGAGACATGACAAAATTAGGGAAACTCAGATGTCCTCTGTCTAGACTGCGGACATGCACTGTTCACATTTTCTTCTATAATTAGTGGCGACTTCGAAATGCTCTCCTGAAAAATAATTATTATAAAACTTTGGGATTTGCTGTGTGGCACTTTCCAGACTACAGCAGACAAGTCAAATCGCACAGGAAATAGAGATGATTGATTAGTGTGAACAGTAGACAAGCGTGATTCTGATAGCTACGGGGTGAATTTCCTGGTGCGCTATTAGGAGCCCGTCTTGCAGCGAACAGGTTTGTATCGTGTGCATTTCCTGCTGCTCCTGGCCAGCCCTGATAATGTTCCGGCTAAATTGGACCTTTCAAAAAGACTGTAAAAAAGATTCCGCCTTCAGTAGGGTCGCATGTGTCTAATATGTACTGGCGCACAGGTAATCCTGCTGTCAGTAAGTAGAAACGGCGGACTTTTAAGTTGATCAGAAGGAGAAGCGATCGCTAGAACAAGGTCTTTACTATCCTGACGTTTCGGATTCTCACTTGAATCCATCATCAGAGACAGTAGCAGAAAAGGGTGACTCGTGCACAGCAATTGACAGTATTTATAGGATGCAGTTGCTATGCTACCGCATACCTATAGCAATTAACCGCGCTCCCCTTCATGAAGGATCGTTGCCCGCTGGTGCGCTAATTGCTTGCTGGCTGGCATGCCATTTGTTAATTACCGAAATTTCATCACCCGTGTTGGATGCTGGCGTGATAATTACTCGGCCATCTGGCTCACCGGCTTGCGCGCGCCCCGATTGGTCAATGACCTTGGCCAGCCTATTCCTCAGGACGGAGTATGGAGTGGGCATGTCGTTGCACTTGTTGATAGACTGAGGTCCTGTGAACCATGACTCAAGCAAATCGCGGCTCACACGATTATCCCTCTCGCGAGAATTTCGGCCTCATCTAATTTGAATGTGTGGCCAGGTCTCGTCGAATGGGCCGCGACCTGAGAACTGGCGTCATTCCTCCGTACCGCTGCCGCGTGTTCGGCAATTCGCGTTCGGAGCAGTCTTCCAGTTCCTCCGACGTAGATGCTTTGTCCGCAACTGCACCAGATCCGGTAAACGACTCAAGATGTTTCATGCCGTGGCAGTGGACTTTTAAGTGATGGTCGCCTTATAAAGCCTACTGGTGGTGGCAAACCGGGAGCGCATTACGTAAAACGATGGTGCCAGTGTGAATGTGGTTTGTCAGACAGCTTCTGGGTACATTAGATACGTTGAGTCGGACGATTTCGCTGCTTCGTTAGACAAGATTAGACGCTGGACTGTCTTATGGCATGCATCACTCCATCGAGTAACCTCGGATCAAGCGTTAGGTCGCCTCATTAACAAAAACCGGGCGTGCCTTAAAAATATCATGGTACACTCTAAGTTGTGACCTAGAGTGTTATCTGAAGGTAAAACTGGACGCAAAACTCGGAAATGAGGTTTTAAAGGGTAACAGTTCCTTCTTAGACCCAACTCTATGGGTTTGTCACTCGTGCTAGAATCAGAGACCTTCCTACTGAAGCCTGTTACATGTAGGGTTGGAGCCCAGGTGACTTATGGAGAGCGTTGACGTGCTATGCGCCTTTGTCAACCACTGCACCCACGTCGCAATGACGGCAAGGGTACTGTATGTAACCCCCTGGGCAGCCCGCAGTAAACTGTGGCCCTAACGTCAACCATTTCTATGGCTGTAATAGGCAACCCTAACCCTTAACCCGTAAAGATTTAGGAAAAACGCAACTGTAACACCAACCTTAACTCTGGGTCTTAACTCCCTAATGCAAACCCTGAAAACCTAGTCCAAACTCCATATCCTTATCCTAAACCACAGCCCTGGTCTTGACCGTAAGTGCAGACTGTAACCCAAGCCTGAAAACCTAAGCCCTAGAAAAAAACCCACACCTAATACTAACCCTGAATCCAACAGTATCTTCAACCTTGACCTTTAACCCGATCCGAGCAACTTTGATGTTAGGAACGCTAGTAAAAATCAAAAGCTGCCTGCCAAATGACTCACTTGTCGGTAAACCGTTACGAACCGCATAACAGCGTCACCTACAAAGACAGTGGAGAATGGAATGGCCATTCCTGGTTTACTAGCTGTCGTCAGCCAGTCATACCCAACCCCGAAGTGTTGAACACCTGAGACTCGATCTCGCGATCCCTTGGCGCATGCAAACAACTACACGAGTCCTCATGACAAGTGTTCACGGTAGGATTATCGACAAAGACAAGGGGGTCGAAGTGGCCGTTTCTGGCTTGTCGGCCGTCGTCCGCCAGCCATACCCGATTCGCCATCTGCTGGTCAGAAGTCTAACGAACTAACCACTGAGCCACGGGCTCCGTGTATTGTCGGTCGGGATAGGGTATATATAATTGAAGAGCGACGCTCACCGATTGCGCTACGGGGCTCGCCCGCCCCGTTGCACTTTGGGACCGCATTACACCACCCAGGGGGTTACAGACCCTATCCTCACCTAAACGGTCATAAGATGCCATTAGAGCATGCTAACCTTAACACTGGCGTGCGGCAAACACAACGTAATTTAGTGGAGGAATATGCACTCAGATGTCATTCATGCACCCGCCCTATGAAACAGCGGTAGTCCTTGTCGCTTGTGACGATCAAACGGTCACTCACAGCACTTATTATTGCTTTGACGTAGCTTTCGTCTCGGAGTCCTCACTGCTGGCTAGAAAATGTTGGCCGAATTTTGCTTGAATGTCTAACACCCGTCAGATTGTGACACAAAACGAGCAGGCTTCAGGCAGCTCGATATGACGATTGGTCGAGCAGGTATTCAAAGGACAACGTTCACGTAGGTGTTCTGCCTTTCTGAGGACCACCATTGCAGAATGTGTATGCTGGCAAAGCTAAGGGGATACTGGAATAGCCGCTTTTGGCTTATTAGCCGCCATTATCCAGGTATACCCAACCCTTAGGTTTGCGACTTCTGAAGTTATAACCCGCATTCTGTTGGCTATAAGTCTATTACCGCTACCTGCGAGCCAAGACCTCATTGTTCTGTCTGTTAGGATCGGGTGTTTTAATTATGGTAGAGGAAACTACGACCAGAAGTAGCAAATCCGGGTGGACATGGCTGACTGGTAACGGTTAATAAGCCAGAACTAGCCATTCCAGTCGCCCTTGTCTTCGTCACTATGATCATTCCACGGACAGTCAGTGAGCGATCTCATGAAATGTTACCCGAAATTCTGAACTGTGTTTTCGATTAGGAAGGATTACTGAGGTGGGGTTGTAATGTTGCCCAAACTGCGGCTTACTCCCATAATATTTAAGACTCGCCAGAATGTTGGCTTTTGAATGCATTTCTTCATGACCTCCTGTAGAAACCGCACTCGGTAAAAAATGACTATATAAGTAGCATACATTTTTTCACATTGATTTTCGATGGTCATATAAGTCCAAATATGGAAAACATGTACAAAGATCTGCTTTTTCTTAATCATTTGGTAGCAATTCATATCACCTGGCAGTTATATGATCCAACATTTTTTGGCTTGCCGTCACCTAACTAACCAGAATCTCTCTTGACCTCCCTCCACCCGGAAGGAGCATTCTATCCTATCTAAACTGCTGACCTTCGGAAGCATTCTATTTGAGGTGCGTAAGTTAACCTAGCAGAGCTCGTTAACACGATGCTGCTAGTAAATGGAGAAGCTCAGGAGCGTCCAATACGGGAACCGCGGTAACAGGGATTTTACGGGTAGGGCTACGGAAAACATGGAAGGATATGCAAAAACTAAGAAAAAAACGAATGCATTAAAGGCAGATGGGCCAGTTTATTCTAATGAGTACTAACATATCAGTGTAAGCAGCGCGCAATAAAAATAGTTGCTGTTAAAACCAAGTAAAAACCAACTTCGATAAGAATAATGGTGATTGACCTGTAAAGGTAATCGGAACTGAACCTCCCAAGAGATTGCACAATTGGATAGAAGCCGTACATGAAAGTTGTAGGAACTCGGTTCAAAATGACCTCAACCCTAACCATAAATCATAATCATAAAATTTAGGCCTGAAAATAACCTGAAGTCCTAACTTTAGATCATCACCCTAACCTAAAAACTAAATCCACTTTCCAACATGTAAACCCCATTAGCCATCCAAGTCTCCCTTGCTTTTTCGGTAATACGTCTCTGTAAGCACGTTTCAGTCGTGCAACTGAATGGCTGTTAGTGGATATCGAGGTACAGTAGGTGGTCTAACTCATAAAATGTCAACCGAAATTCCGAAATGCGTTTTGTTCGAAAAGATTAATTAAGTTGGGTTGTAAAAGTACTCAGCCTGCAACAAAATTCTATAAAATTTCAGTTACCTCAGGATGCCAGCTTTCGAAAGAACTTCTTTGCCACTACATGAAAAAACTATACTCTGTAACAAATTATCACATAAACAGCGTGTATTTTTCTAATTGATTTCCGATGTCCATTAAAATTCAATTATATTTCATGGAAACATGCGTAAAAATATTCATTCTTTCGCTTAGTCGGTAGACAATTACGTCTTCGTCCAATCAATACTCGAAGGAAGGTTATAATTTGGTTTGCAAAAACTTTACTTATTCCAGAATAATTGTGAACCCGCTCTACTGTTACACTTGGATTCAAGGTTTCCAAACTACAAGCCGTATATTTTCCGCGTACGAAAATCAAACATTTTCTACGGCATTACGAGGAGACTATATGGACTTCACAAACTTTAGCAGTGAATTTGATCCATATTGTTTACTTTACAAGTCACATTGGTAACTGCAGAGACATGACGATTTATGAACGGCCATTTCACGGTACTAAAAAGTCTCACATTTAGAAACTTTTATAAAACCGAATTATGTTCCGCCTTCGGGTATAAAATGGACAGAAAACGTAATTTTCTACCGAATGTGCAAAAGAATGAATATTTTACGCATGCTTTTTATGAAATACAACTGGACCTTTAAGGGCATCGAAAATCAATGACAAAGATTCATGCCTATGATGTAGTCGTTTTTTCATAGTGTAGTTTTTGCATGAAGCCGGATGGAAGTTCCTCCGAAAGCCGGCAACCTTTCGTAACTGAAATATGATAGAATTATGCCGTACAATGATTGGCTTTACAACCCTACTTGATTGATCGTTTCGAAACGAAAACGAATTTCGAAATTTCAGTTGACATTTCATGAGTTAGCCCACCTACTCTAGAAACTCTGTACGCGACGGGACGAGTGTGTCCCGGAACGCAATTTAAGAGTGTCTCTTTCCTCTACTATTATTAATAAAGCCGATCACGACCAGAAGGACAACGAGATCGTGGTCGGAAGGTTAGGGTATTAGACTTCTAACCAACGGGTCGCGGTATGGAGCCTTAGGGACTGCAAAACATGGGATTCGGTACGACTGGCTGAGGAAAGCCGCTAATTCAGAAACGGAAGTGCCAGTCTCCCCTGTGTTTATCAGTAATGCTATTCTGCCCATTAGGAGGAACGTCTGCTAGTTAACATCCGCATATTTTTAGGTCAGATTACGAAACACACATCTTCGAGGTATATTTTAATATTTCACTTAAGTCAGGATGTTCCACAATAGCAACATAAAGTAAATTAAGAAACGGTCTTTGGTCGAAACGCACTATCATGCGGTTAGAGGACGTTAGGACGTATAGAAATTTATTTTCCAAATTCAGCAGCGCCATAAAATATTCGAACCTAGGTGTTCCTAAGAGAGTATCTTACCAAAATAGGACACTTTAGGTAACGGGAGAGCATTCTATGGAAGCTTAACACGCCTTCTTGTGTGAATTTATTTGAGACATTTTTGCGTTTTACGAAGACTGTGGTCAGAAACAACAAAACTCCCTCCTGCTTAGCAGCACATTTTGAGGTTTCGGATCATGATTAATTCATTTGGGCACTGGTCAAAATCTGGTAGCCGTGAGTTTGAATTTTTGATCATTCGAGATAAGTTGTTTTGTTTGCAAACTCTGTCGCAGTTGAAACTTATGAGGAGAGAATGAATATGAACTAGAAGACGTTTTCTGCAGATATTGAACAGCAAATTTGACTCATTTGTTGAAGACTCGGCGACCTCTTTGGCATTGAATTCACGACCGAGAAATCATGATTTTATTAAATGAACGGCTTTCAAGATGACGATTTTAGCAAGTAATATACTAAAAGCCTGCCGCATCTAATTCTGCCTCCACCATTATTTAATCAATTTTGCATTGGCAGTTAAGACTTAGGCCCTCCATTTGAGGGAAGTTAAGCTGAATCCATAATCGCCAGTGATTTTCCCACCATCTCTGCCTAAAATGTATCCTAAATTTGGCTTGTGGGATGTTCATGATGCTCAGGCGAATTTATAAGGTGGCCTGAAAAATCATCCTGCAACAGTGTTTGCAGCAACTTTAATTTGTCCAGGACAGATTGTAAATTGGTGAGCTGAGATAGATCACCCATTAGTTTGCCGTGGACAGCAGCACTGAAAACTCTCACCTGAAAGATGAACTGAAAACCCCAGTTCAATGGCGGGATCTGTCAAGGAGGAGGGGGGGAGATCTTCCCGGCCAACACAGTTCACATAAATCGGTTAAATTCGACAACAGTTTCCCTTTGACCAGTTTTTCTGCGATAAAAAAAGAGCTGAACCGTTTTCCCGGGAAGCTATCGAATAAAAAAAAACATGAGAGAGGCTTGGATGGTCTTTTTTATCTTATTGAACATTGGCTGGTACCCGTGACCATTCTTAGGCTTGCAGGGTCCCGGATTCGAATTTAGATTCATTTGTCGTTGAACGTTATTAAAACTAATGCCCTACCACCGAACCACAGACCTGTTGTCAGTCGGATCTTACATCGTACCCGTGCCTGCAGTAGACAAGTCCCAGCCTAAACCCTAACCTCAACCCTGACCCCTAACTCTAATCATCAACCCCTTACCCCTAACAGATGGAGCCACGAAATAAGATCTTGCCCCGTTTTTCTATCGGGTGTGATCGTAAATATTGTGTATCTCAAGCAGGCAATTCACCGACCAGGTTATGGGACGCGGGTACGGCTTGCGAAAGACCATTAGCAAGTTAAAAAATCGCACTCCAATCGCTCTTGCATCTGCCGATAATACTGTTTGCCATGAAACTGCCTGTAAGGGCTCTAGATCAAGTCCTCAGACGCCAAGGGATGAGCTTATTTTGGGCCTGACTGATGAATGCAATTCAGAAGATCCCTTTTTTAACCCGAATCGGAGTCCTTTCCTTCGCAGTTGACGTGAGACAAACGGACTTCTGTCGGCTGTGATTAAATCATTGGACCTAGAGAATAAAAATGCATCTCCCGGCTGGTTAAGTTGTACAGACTAACACGGGGCATCTTTCATATAATTGTTACAGTCAGAGAATATCGGCCAGAAAAGTCTACTGTCCCGGCTAAATCTGCCATAAAAGGCGTGGCCGGGCTCAGACGTCGTTTTTGAAGCAGAAACTGATGGGATCCTGATCACTGTAAATTATTGAAAGGTTGATCTCGTTTTTTGTCATACCTTCCTCCCTTACATCACTATGAATGCTTACCGGCATTGTCTTGAGGCTTTAAAGTCCTCCTTATTCACAGAAAAAAGATCCTGTCGTCTTCCCTTTAGGTGGCTGCAAATAATAGACCATTTTCCAACTTCCAGTCAGTCACAAAAATAAACTTGTGTGATCTCTACCCTGAGCGAGATTTCTGCACGCAAACGGACTGATTCTAGGGCACTGGGTGACGACGCGCGTTTAGGTAGTGGCTGCAGTTGTACCAGCCAGCATGGGGATTACTCAACTCAGATATCTTAACTTCGCGACCAAAGGTTCTCCATGTGTACAAGAAGGGTACGGCATACTCCGAACATAAGCACTGGCAAACGTCGGTTTTTTTGATAAGTGAGCCTACCGACTTTCTTAAAAGACGGAGGGGAAAAATTATGCAGATTTCCCTACTAGCTACAAATTTTGATTGGAATTTTAGGCGAGGTTGGTAAGATGTGGTTCGGTAGCCCCGCCTGATAGACACAGTACTGCTGGGGTTATGGTTAGGGATTAGGGTTAGAGGTCAGGGTTAGGGGTTAGGATTTAGGATTAGGGGGTTTGAGCTAGGGGTTGGGGTTAGGGGTGGGCGCAACTATTTCTCGCCCATTCAGAGTACAACCGAATATTCCCAATAGCTTTTCTTTTGCATACAACTACTTGACCTCGTCGTCTGTGCGTTCACTGGCCCCACTTGTAAACAGCCCTATTACCACGAGTCCCGCATTAGATGTGGCTGGGGTCTGCTTTCTTCAGAAGGGCTATCAAACGACATCCGGCCGTGAGGTTTGCTTCTTTAGCTCCACTTGACCGATGCCAAAGTCTAAGCCTTCTAAGGACATTCTGCCAGATGTGAATAAGCTGACTTTATAAATATCACGTGTTTTCACCTTCTTCGCCATTTTAATCCACAAATTGACTGTGCCACGGGGGAAAAGAGGACCTATACGCCAGCCTCGGTTACTTCAGGCATCATTTCAAACGCGCTTCCCTGCGCGTGTTTTGAGCCCTGTTTGCCACCTCTTTATTATCTTAATCCAGCAAGTGGCTAAGTAGGCTTACTAATTTTATTGTTTGGACGGTCTGTAATGCAGTCGGTTCCACTATAGAGGCCATGCGCTGCGAATGTCCACGCAGACTCCTTCGTGGCCTTTTAGTTGTAATTGCATCAACCTCGCCGAATCATGTGGAAGAACCGTCTACCCCAAAAGCGGATATGCGCGGCGATTGAAATTGCAAAAACGTTATGGTACAGTAATCCAGCCTATCCAAAAAAAATAAACAGCAATGATTTGAACGTGAATTATACAAAGAACGGTTCCTATACTTCATTCTTACCCTAATTTCAGTCACCAGTGTTCCAGCCTTAAAAGAGGTGGTCCGAGGAGAATGAATTGCTCACCGGATCGGGGGACTTTTCTGGCTGACGTTTCGAAGAGCTGGGGCTGCTCTCCAATGTCAAAGCGTCAAGTAAAAAAATCGATCAGCACTTTTTTGAATAGACTGCCGCATTAGTTGGCCTTGGGCCGATCGATTTTTTTCTTCTTTCGCTGCCTTGGCCTACTGGCCGTCGCCTGTTGGTGGCCTCCTGTATTACGTGTCGTCACCTCAATTGGGGTTGGTTGCATTTGCGTTCCCGTTTTGGGTGAAGTGGTCGACAGGCCGTGTTTGCTCGGCATTCTTAGGCTCCGTATGATTGTCTTGTCTTCGTCACAGTGTATGTAGTGACGTAGGACTTTATAGGCTGAAGGAAGGTCTAGATGCCTGTTGATGGAGTTGGCATCTGAGTACCAAGCCCCAAGTGTGAGACGCTCAGTCCTTGAGGTGCCCCTGCCTAAGACGGCTGCTCCTTGAAAATCAAAGCTGTGACCAGTTTCCCCGATGTGAGCCGCAAGCTGTAAGTTTTGACCTAGTCTCCGTGTTGCCAGTTTGTGGTCCAGGTTATAACGTCCACATCATCATTTTTTAAAATATGGAGACCTTATTAGTGACAGAATACGGAACCAAAAATCTATATGGGTCAAGCTGCTAAGCCTCGACTAAGCGCAGGGTGGCACAACTTGCGTCATAAGGTATTTTTGTAAAAGATATCTCCGATCAGTTCCCGACTTAAATTACCGCACTTACATATAATTTACGCAAATATCAAGTCCTAAAGCGATGTTTGTCTATGGAAAAGAGTCGACAGAATCTTGAGTGTTACTTGTGAAAAAAGTCAATCCCGCGCCCGGGATAAAGAATTGTCTTACATTTCGCGCAAGAATGAAACTGCCAAAACTCTCAATGAAACCGGAATTCCGCAAATAGTCCGATGTTACACTTTAAAAGTCAAGTTGGCAAACACGTGCTTTCGGGAATTCTTCGTCAGGCCAATATAGCTATATGAAGGAATGGAAGTGTGCGAAAGTAACAATGTTTATAGGTGTCTCGAGGATTATTAAGTCTCCAACACTCATCTTCCACACGAGGTCGGCTGTTTTTGATCCATAGAGCTAGGGGGTAAGAGAGTCTTTGAGTAATGTTCTTTGACTGAGTACACGGAGTACCCATCACTGTAATTAGGGTTTTAAGGCGGCATATCGTCATCCCTTGAGGTTGGCGTTGGCCACGACAGAGAGAGCGCGCGTGTCAGGGTTTTCTGGAATTAATTAGTAACAAGAAGCATTTGCGTCAGACGTAAATGCGTAAATGAAAACCTCCTCACGTAAACTAAATCAGGTCTCATGCGGGGTGAACAGTGCAATGAAGATGGACGTTTTGTTTACCACTGATAGCGATAATTTGTTGTCAACACAATTCGATGTTTTTCAGGGGGGAAATCTTCGTAAAATACGGAGGCTGTCCTCGCTGGTGATTTGAAAAATTAAAGTAAACTAATGGACCCTGTGTCCGCCGTATGCAGCGACGTCGGGCAAAAAACTTGTTTGCCTCCCTAAATAGCCGTTGTGTGATGCAGGGTGAAATACGCACTTCGGACCAGTCGGGCTGTAGAGTAAAAATATTCAAAGAAGTTCGGTCAGCCAACCGCCTCTTTTAACTGTGTTCGGACAAACACAGGGCAACTGACAAGTTGGTGGGTCGGCTTGGCTGAAACTGACAGGACTCCGAAGCAACTTTGTCGGCCACAAGGCTTGTTTGTATTTCCCTTGTCTAAGTGCCTAACGGTCCCATTTTGGCCAAACTACTGCGCAACCGACGCCAGTGTTTCCGATTATTTTTATGTCATCGTAATCTGACCGTGGGTCTCGCTGCTAAGACGACAGTCCGACCGTCCGGCTCGATTATGTTCACCGTGTGTTCCACAGCACTGTAAGAGCAGGGACGGTAAATTGCGCGTGACTTAGTTTAAAGTGAGTGTACGCTTGCGCATCTGGGGCCGGTGTCAAGCAGAGCGGAGGTGGGGGAGGGTGCAGGTGGATGGCGCGGCTGGACCCGCATCTAGGCGTACAACTCCACGCTTCCCTGGCTGACAACAGACACTCGACCAGGATTTTGACTGACAACTACAGCGCCACATCGGGGCAGAAAGACGACGGGGATGACTGGACAGCCGTGCTCACGACCTATATGACCATCGGGAGCGTAAGCACATCCACCGGCAGGGAGCGCTGCCAGCGCACACCATGCTGCGAGGGCCATGGTTTGCTGATCCTGGCATAGCAGACGAAGTTCTGCTTCTAGCCTGGGCCATCAGCCTTTACGACTGGCTGTGAAGACGAATGCGAAGACAATATACGCATGGGACACGCTGACTAGGCAAAAGTCAATCTGCTTTAGCAGCATAAAGATGTCGTGCACTTTAGTTCATTTAAAATTTGGGTGATGTAGGCCCACTCGCTGTCGGGATCCTACGGCCACCCAGATGGGCGTGACGAAGCTTGTTCACTGTTTGGGTGGTAATAATTTAGAGCAGCGCCGCCATTACTATGGTCTCCCATATAATCGCCTTTTTGGAGGCCGAAGACAGGCTGGTGAGGTCATCAGAATTGTACTTGTATCGAGGCTTGGCTAAAGCTGAATTTAATAACTTGGGCTTACGCCTCTACTGTCGTGTTTCGTAGGACGGCGCGTTTATTTCAAGTGGTCAAATGTTTTCTCAGCAAATCTACGGAGATTTGCCAATAGAAGTGCAGTGGCGCGAAGGAGGACAGATCACTAGAATAGCAGTTTTTGTCCGGAGTTTCGTATTCACACCAGGATGCATCGTCAGAGACAGAATCTGATAAATACAACGGTGTGCATAAGCGTTGTGCGCAGTTGCCATGCGGCTGTCTGCCTGCAAAAAATTATCGATTCCCGCATTCAGTGGTGATTGTCGTAGTTTGTACCGCTACTGCTTGTTTGCCCACACTCACTTCCTTTAGTGACGCCGTCTCAACTTCCATGTTGGTTGTCAGCGTGATACTTACTCGGAAATTTCTCTCATTGACACTGGCAGTGGGGTCAGTACTCGTCTGCACGTCTCCAGCGTGATTATTTGCTCTGCAAAGGTGAATTATTAACACAGAATGTTCAGGCGGGAGATCACTGCGCTTTTAAATTGAACGAGAGTAGGAAAGCCATGCCTCAAGCAGATCGTGGCCTACGCAGTCGCCAGTCCTCGCACGAATTTCAGACTCATTAAACTAAAATGCTCGACTGGCTCTCGTTAAATGAGCCGTGACTTGGAAACTGACATCGTTACTCCTCACTGCTGCTGTCTCCTAGGCCATTATTGCATGGAGTAGTCTTCCAGTTGTCTTCAGTATTTACTTCGCCCGCAACTGCACCAGATCCAGTAAATGACTCCAGACTTTTCCTTCCGTGACATTAGGCCTTTTGGTCTCATGACCTGGTGTCTACTGAGTGTCTTCGGTCTGGAAGCCACTCCGACTGCATAGTGGGCGAAATTCCTTACTCAGCATGGGAAAACACTGCATTGGAAAAGGCGATTTCATTTCTGACCAATAAACAAATTCTACAAAAATTTCTATACTTTATAATCTAAAGACCCGAGAGAGCTCACCTCTCCTTTCTATCGCTTTTAGATAAAAAGAAAAAATGTACACAGTTTAATGAAAGGCAACATTGGCAGTCCGATTAACGGCGGTACTTTTTAAAGAAATTGCTATTTTTAATATTCATAGGCGTCAATGCTAAAAAAACGAAAAGTGCGATGGGGAACTAACCCTCCGCTTTCATGGAAAGTTTGCTAATTTGTACAGATTTCAGTAGGCATGTCGTGATGTCTGGTATCCGCCAAAGGGGGAAGCTAGCGGACTTATGTTTAACCAGCCTCCCCTATGGTTCTAAACAGTCAAAATTAAATCGGACCGATGAACCAATTGTGACTTTCATGCGTCATTATCTGGTTTTATGCCCTAAAAGAACTTAATCAGTACCGTACGAAGTTAAACGACACATTTGGAACGATACTATCGTGATGAGATCACAGGAGTTTCCTTTGTCAGACCCAGAGGTTGCATAATTTTAAAACTTTTTGTCACCTAAAAGCACCACAGAATCAGCCGAATAAAATCGCGACAGAAAACGAGATGGCAGGCATACGTTGCTTTCGACAAATTCTCTTCAGGCCAGTATAATTGTTAAGGAAGGTGTTAGAAGCGAAAACATGTCAGTGATAAGTGAAATCGATTACAATTCGTCTTAAAAACCCAGGCGGGGTGTGCGAATGTGGGGGGATGGGGGATAATAATATTAAATGCCAGGACGCGGGGAGAGTTGCAGCGTTAGTAGACCTTCGACCACCGTAGGTGCGGCGCCTGAACGTGTTTATTCTAAGCGCACACGATTGGTTTTCGTTACTCGATGACGGTTGCTTCTGCTGCTGCTGCTGCTGCTGCTGCTGCTGCTGCTGCTGCTGCTGCTGCTGCTGCTGCTGCTGCTGCTGCTGCTGCTAACAGGTGCTGGCCCAGCAACTTAGAGTAGCGAGATGAGACCCTATAAATCACACGAAAAGCTTCGCTGGGATCCACACGATGTCCGGAATAAACATGATGCGCGAGAATGACACTGCTTATGCTCCTAGTTCTACCTTTTCCCAGCCATGCCGGGAGGTGTTCTTGCTGCCATCACGTTACGAAAACTAACCTTATGCGCACAGAAGAACCACGTTCAGGCTCCGCGCCTACAGCGGTCGAAGGTCGTCTAAAGCTGAAACTCTCCGCGCCCTTCCGCCCTGGCACTGACTACTATTACCTCCAATCCCCCCCTCACATTCCCACACCCCGCCTGGGTTTTAAGACAAACTTTAATTGATTTCTCTTATCACTGGCATGGGTTTGCTTATAACCCGTTCCCATATGATTGTACTGGCTGATGAGAATTTACCAAAAGCAACGTATGCCCGCCAACTCGTCTTCTGAATACTGCTATGGAACTTTCCGCAACTTTAAAATCATGACACACCGAGGTCTGCCAAACTTCGAACATTGGCCTGACTTTTCGTAATCCGCCTATGCCAACGGTGAACGAAGTGAATCTATTTCGCAAGTCTAGTCGTCACACATAGCTATTTATCCCTATTACCTTCGCGACAGCTTATCAACTGCATAAAACAGATAACAAGTGGGAAAGATACAGAGGTTTGAACTTCGACAGAGAAAATTAATGCCATTGCCCACCACGTCAAATTGTGTTTACGAATTTACTTGCAATTGTGGATGTAAATACATTGGGCGAACGCAAAGGCAACTGGCAGCCAGGTCAGTTGAACATCTGCCTAAATGGCTTCTAAAGAAGAAGAATAAGATTCCACGATCTTCTATTACAAAACACCTCCTTGATAGCGGTCATTCGGTTGACCCAAAACATCTTTTCTAGTATTAGTTCGAGCCCGAACAACTCAGTTACTGCGCTACCTAGAGGAAGCCCACATACGGCAGGAGAAACCCCACCTATGTAAACAGTTACACCACGTGATCAACCTCAGCTTTTCCTCGTAGATCTGAGTCCTTTTGATTTACAAAAGCCCTCCGCGTGTTAACTTCCCCATTTTATTTCCCATGTTGCGTTTTGAAGTTACCATTTTATTAATAAGTCCACATGCAGTATAAGATGACCTTGTTGTTTTACACTTATTTTCTCTGTCGATGTTCAAACCCCTGTATCTTTCACACCTGTTATCTGTGTTATGCAAGGACAGGCTGCAGTTGATAAGCCGTCGCGAAATTTACTGTTGTCTATGCCTTCTTTAAATTCATTCCGGGGTATTATTGCTTCAACTGCTGCATTCATAAGCAACACAATGATTCGAAAAGTCGTTCTTTCTAACAATAGGCGCACATCTTTTCACGGCCAGTAGCTTCATTTATCTCGCGTTTTGCACGTACTTTCGTTCAGCATAATTCTTCTTTAATTTAGCAAAACATCGAAGTACTTTTATTGCCATATATTCTGCCAGACCATTTCAATTCAACATATTTGACGATGACCTTCAGTGTGGAGAAGGTCTATTGACATCCACAGATTAAGCGTCATATTCACTGTTGTGTCACGAAGCTGAATTTGATCAACAACGAATAAATGGAAAACGGCCACCTGAGGTCAGTTTGTATGACGGTTGGATCGTCGTAATCGACAACGCCCATAGCGTCTCCAGAAATGTGGGGCTTCTACAGCTCCGGTAATTTTCGTAGGAGTGAGTTTGTGGCTAGACAGAATTGTGAACCATCTGAAGCCTTCTTCCCCCACTCACCCAATGGCAAGACAGAGTCAAGACTACCGGGGGTTAACTCGAACACAGAAATCAACAAAGCTACACGGCTCATCTACGCGCTCTATACTCGACCTGGCCCACATGTACAGAACGACACTGAATGCGATTCAGACCCCAAATGAGTGAGAAGGCAGCACTGTATCCTGGTCCGCAAAACTGAGAAGGACTACATTACCCCGGAAGTTGGCATCCTCCCAAGCCGCGACCTTTAGCGTCTCGTGATAGATTCAAGCACGTCAAATGTATTATAATGAGGAATATACCTATGCGCTGTGAAGATGTGTTCGCCAATTTCGGTCTTAGTCGCTTTGTTTCCTTCTCCCCCCACGCTAGCGACTGTCTGTCTGATGATGGGTTCAGGTGAGAATCCGAAACGTCAGGCGAATAAAGCCCTTGCTCCAGCGATCGCCTCTTCTTCTTCTGATCAACTAGTACCTGGAACTCGCATCTTCGCTCGTATCGACGGTCCGCATCTGTAAATCAGTTGGTGAGGGGATTGGCCGGTGCGGCCTGAAGGCCTATGCTTAAGGCCCTCTACCACACACATTTGTGTCTGTAATTATAGACTAGAGTGGATTCAGCGCACCCTACAAAAATGCACGTGGTGGGTCGACCTTATTTCCGTCTTGATCTAGCGCATTTGAGCTGTTGTAAGGATTAGTTTACACAATCGACGAGAACTATATGAAGGTCAGTGTTCCATTTTTAATACACCACTCTGTAGAAAACATTGCTTCCACCGGGAAACGTTTACAAATAATGCTCATATTTTCAGTAGATGTGCTGATTTGTAAAATGTTAACCGAAATTATAAAGTGAGTTTTTGGCTCGAAAATATTACTTGCGCTGGCTTGTTATATTAAACACTGTGCAGCATAATCCCATAATAATTCAGTAACCCCTGGATACCGACATTCGAATATAATTCTTTCTGGCCGCATGCAAAAAGGACATTCTATGAAAATGACTACTGAAATAACATGACTTTTTGACGTTGATTTTTGATGCCCTTATAAGTTCAAATGGATTTTATGGAAAACAGGCATAGAACTATCCATTCAGTTACCCATTTGGTAGAAAACTGCGTCTTCTTTAAATTTCATACTTAAAGGAAGGGCAGAATTTAGTTTTAAAAAGCTTTTCCAATTGCCGGATAACTTTGAACCCGACCAGTCTTTACATCTGCATTCGCATTTCAAAACTACGAGCTGTATATTTTCTGTTTACGGAAAATCACACTTTTCCGTAAGCTGCTAAGAGGAGGTTGTTTGGGGTCCATAAAATTTTACGGTGGATTGGAGCCATATAGTAAACTTTACAAGCAGCATCAGTAAATGCAGAGGCAAGATGTCACATAGATGGGTATTTCACGGTCTTAAAAAATCTCACAATTGTAAACTTTTTGGAGCCAAATTTTTACCATTCCTTTAAGTAACAAATTCGAAGAATATGTACGTCTCTACCAAATGAAGAAAGTAAGGAATATTTTATGGATGTTTTCCATTAAATATATTTGGATTCATAGGGGCATCGAAAATCAATTATAAAAATGTATGATATATCGGCAGTCACTTTACACATTGTGTAGTTTTTGCAGTCGGCCGCAAAGAATTTTATCCAAAAGCCGGCATCCTGAAGTACCTGAACTATCCTGAGCTTAATGTTATGTGGTGGATAGTATTACAACCCTGCTTAAGTACTCTTTCCGAGTCGAAAACGAATTTCAGAATTTCGGTTGACACTTCACAAAATAAAAAATCTACTGTAAATTTTCATCTTCAGCACAAGCGAAGTTAGCCTGCAGGGCAGTTGAATTTTTTTAAAGTGTTCGGGTCAGCTGTTCCATTTTAGTAAACGTATTTGATTCCACTTAGATGATCCTGCCAGCCTTAAAGGTGTATATAATCCTATAAAATCTCTGTATATTGATGAAAAACTCCTTAGGGCCGCATGTTGTCCGTTCGGAGGGGGATATCGCCCAGTGTGTCCACACTCTACGCCATCCAGAGAGCCATCGTGGACTTCGATAAGAACCACTTCGCCAGAGTCTTCGGAGCACCTTTGGCACTGCATGCGGAGCGCTCAGTCCAAACCCACAAACTTTATGCAAACAGAGCTTGAATTTAAGATACACTGTTTGACCATCTCGTTTATACAATATGCACTGAGTGACTTATCTCATGAAACACTGGCCGAAATTCTGAAATGCGCTTAAGATTAGGTAGGAGTACTCACGTGAGGTTGTAATATTGATTATCAGGCGGCAAAATCCAATAATATTTAGGACACTTCACGATGTTGCATTTGAACACACTTTTTTAACCTCCTATAAAAACCGCGTTCGGTAAAAAATGACTTTTAAGTAACATGCCATTTTCACGTTGATTTTCGATAGTTTTATAAGTCTAAATATATTTCATAGGGAACATGCACAAAGATATGCTTTCTGCAATTCGCTTGGTAAAAAATCACTTTGTCATTATACTTTTTACCCGAAGAAAGGACACATTTAAGTGCTTAAAACGTTTCCCGATTCCCTATTAATCTTGAGCCTGATCAAGCGTTGTGTTAGCGTTTAGCAATTTTAGTTTACAATGTGCATGCTTTCCGCGTAAGGATAATCATATTATTCTTTACGCCTATAAGAAAATACCACATATGGTTCACAAAATTTTGCAATGGATGCGGACTATGTTGTATACTTGATGAGGGGCATTGGTAAACGGACAGGTAGGATGCTGTATGAATGGGAATCGTACGGTCTTAAAAAATTTCATAATTAGGAACTTTTTAGAACCAAATGATAATCCTTCTTGGGGTATAAAATGTGAGGACAGCATGATGTTTTACGAAATGTAGAACAAAAAAGCATAATTTTATGCATATTTTTTATATTATATATTTTATATTTTATATTATATTATATATATATATTATATGTATATATATATTTATATTATATATTTATATATACATATATTATATTACATATACTATATATATTATATAATTATATTATATTATATAGTATATATATATTATATATATTTATATTATATATTTATATATGCATATTTATTTATATTTTTTATAACCACCGAAAATCAGTGTGCAAAATGCAAGCTCCTTGAGTAGTCATTTTTTGCATAATGTGGTCGAAAGCATGTGCATCCAACGGCCGACATCCTGGTGGGTACTAAATATTATTGGATTATGCCGCACGATAATCCCTATCACAGCCCCACTTTTATAATTGAAAGCGCACTTCAGAATTTCGGCCATTTTATGAGATCGGCCACTTACTGTACATTCAAGTGGGCGGAACGCTTTCGCGAGTACTCCGCATGGCGCATTCAGCAAATTGTGAACTGCCTTTTGACGACCCTCGATACCTGTAGCAAATGAATACTAAGATCGTTCCTGGAAGCCTGGTTTTTATTATGTGAGTTAATGGCATGCAGGAGCTTGAGTTCTTTATTAGCGTGCGTCGACCCCCCGCAGGTTTTGTGACGTCAGCGTCGGCGAAGACTTCAAAATAAATTCGACAGATATATGTTTCGAATTGATTCCCAGTGATGAGGTATAGACGTCTTTCTTGAGATTCAGGTTCAGAAGTTGAAAGAATTTACGCGGCTTTTCTGACGCACTTAGTCTTCCCCCAAACAAACTACGTCATATCTAGCAGATAGAGTGCTCATAGGCCCGTGTTTACCTGCCTCTCAGTAAACTGACCTAAAATTCTAACTTAACTGTCTCCATCTGCCGGGACATATGAAGCGATGCTCTCAAAAGTACATGAAATCACCAAAAAGTTTCTCTGCAATTTCAAAATCTGCGAAACTAAGACTCAGGCAATAAATTATTCGTAATACCTGAACCAAGGTTATGCTCTTTACTCCTGGTTTGGCCTGATCTCCATTCAGTCGAGAGCAATAACTGAAGGCCTTCTGAATTGCATCTCACGTATAACCCAGAAAGCATAATCGTCATAAATTTGAGTCTACTACATGTTGGCCGAGTGAATTAGTTTGTGGGCGACAGTTGGCAGTCCTTCTATTCCAGACTTATTTCGCTTTACTGATGAGCTTTATTCCTAGAGGGCCAAACGTTGGCATGCAGGGATTTTGTCTTTGTGTCATTAAACAAAATTCTGTTTATACCGTTAGAAAAATTGACCGCTTAGTTTTAATCTGTATATTGGGTGCTCGGTGGCCAGCCTACCGCCTTATCTTATCAGTCTGACCGTCGCAAATGACCATGTCCACACTGTGCCTCGCAGCAAGGTGGACGAGGAATGTTGACTTTAACATGAACCAATCTAGTGGCCGCCGACTTGCGAACCGTCCGCCGCACCTAGTGATAAGGCTACGCGTGGCCGAACACGGTGAACCAGGCTTTCACAGTAACGGGACAGGGTGGCTCTGATCCCAGCTGAGTGGAACTGCCAGAGACCACGTTAAGAGGGAGACAGTGCAGCCCCACTCTCCAGACTCCATCGACAGTCTTCCAAGTCGCGGCTTTCAGTGCATTAGGACAGTTCAGAAACACGCCAGACTGTCTACACGGGCGAAGTGCTCCGAATTGTCATACCGGATGAAACATGACTTTTAGCAAGCGGCCATCGAAACTTGGAAAAGAAAAAAATTTAAATAGTTGATATTTCTAACTATTATTTTACTTATAATTTATGACTTAGTATTTATGCCCCCTAACATTACCCTGTCCTGCATTAAAACTCGATTTCTCACGATGGGTGTACGCCGCTGAAATAAACTTTTGTTTGCGCATGACTCATATATGTCACATAGCCAGTTAACACGGCCGTTGAAATAATTTTTGCCGACAGATTCGCAGGTAAGTACATCCGATTGAGACAAATGAGGATTCGGGTTTGCAACCTGACTCGGCATAGTCGGCGCTGAAAAACACTCTTATTTGAACTAACAAAGCACGACGGAAGTGACACGAAAAGTGTAGCAGCTGCTCCAGTCCCCCTTTTCTCCGGCTCCGTTTTGTCGGTCGATGGTCGCGACAAGCGCTGACAGGCCACTGACACACGACCACCCCCGCCGGCTAGAACTGGGGCACCTCCTGTCCAGCTGCAGTGACCCCCGGCTGCACTCACAAAATAGTATCACCTAACGCGCGTCGATCGCTTTGGCTTGATTCCCGTGAGGCCTTGTGAGTATGCGCTCTCCATTCCTCCCCTAATTTGTCCAATCACACGACCACCACTCAGACAGTCATGCCCCCTTCCTGCTGACCCAGACACACACCGTGACTGGCGCTCTCCGTGAACGGACGCTTTTCTCTGTTGCAAGCAAATCGCTAACTTACGGCAACCTGCCCTGTGTACAGAATAAACTAGTCCTCACAGCTCCCTGACTTCTGACAGTAGACGAAACGAACTTATTGTGCGTGGTTTAAGTCGATCTCACATCCTTGACCGCGTCAAAAGCAAAGGGAAATGTGCCTGTAGGTCAGTTGGCAAAATTCTCCCTAGCTTTTCATGTAGATGACAAAATATACATGCCAAATTTCCCCAGACAGACTACTTGGCAATTAGGCCTGTCGGAGAATTTTTTCGTGAGAGCTAAATATAGATTCGATATCTGATTATCTACACACCCGTTACTGGAGATTCTTCCCCAAGTGTTAATTAGTTCCGTAAGCAGAATGCATGACGCCAGTCTAGAAATAATTAACTTCCAAAATAACAATAACTGTTCACTTGAACGTCTACGGGGACATTGTCATTACAAAGAGAAATATCCAAGAAGACGACAAGTCTGAAAATATGTAGAAAATGTAAACATTACTGAACGCCCGGCGGCCGGCGATTTCAAATTAATGTGTGAGTTGTGAGTCTAAAAAAGAATGAACGGTGAAAGAACTCTTCAGGTAAAAACACAGGTTCATTTTGAGACATCTGGCCTTATTCCCTCCTACACGGCATGGAACGAGTGTGTGTAATAGGGTTTTAGCGAGAAAAGACTGTCGATGAAGCCATGAAAACACGTGCGAGTCCTACCCCATACGTATGGTCTACAAAGTGTCTGACAGTGTGTGCTATTCCATTATCAACAAATCACGGCCTTCGCAGCCTGGTTTGCGTTGGAAGTCCCCTGAAAACTAGTTCCCTGCCGGTAGCTGTGCTTGCGCTCCCGCCGAGCATATAGGTGGTGGGCATGGCTTCCCAGTCATGCCCGTCCTTCTGACCCCTGTTGGGTAACAATCTGGAGATGGCACCCAAAAAAATCCGCCTAACCAAAGCAGCTTGTCTTACGGGACAGGTGGTAATAGGGGTTTTATGGGTGGTGGCTGGTCGAGATGTACGATACTAGCCGACGGAAAGCCTTATTTGAACAGGTGAATGATCGAAGTTTGCCCGCTCTCCGTTCCGTTATTAAAAAATGGGTCGCCAAAGGCATTATAGTGGTAACGGACGAGTGGAAGGAGTGTAATCGTCTTCCCTCAGAAGGTTATCTACATTCCTTGGTTAGCCACTCAAAGAACTTCAAGGACCCTACCACCGGACGGCACACCAATGCCATTGAGGCATACTGGAGTAGACTGAAAAGGTAACTCCAAGAGGGAGACCCTGTATGTGGTCGAGCTGTGTGGGCTCGCATAGACGAAATACAGTATCCTCTTTGGTTGGGCCTCAATGGCATGTCTTTGACACATCCCTGGGAACTGTTCCTTTCCCATGTTTTGCAGACTTATCCCATTTAAAGTGCTTTTGCTTTGTAATAAACTGCCATAATGCGAAGGTATGCCGTATTTTTAGGTGTACGTGTGTAACGATGGGGAAAGTTGGGTAACAGCAACTATCGTCCATGTAACCCCCTGCGATGTTCGTTCGGCCAGCCCATGTTGGGCCGTCGCGGAAAGTTCAAGTAGTGCGTGAAAGTAGGCCTGCAACCGCTGATATAGCCTGAAGGCGTTCGAGTCTACTGTTAAAGGTATTATTCCTAGGTAACGGAGTTTTTGGGTGCCGTCTCCCGATTGTTAGCCCCTGTTGGGTTGTTGTTGTTGTTGTTGTTGGTCAAGTGTATGTTGTAGATCAGGGGGTGTGATGGCACGCCTAGGTGCGGGTCCGGCCTTGCCAGCCAAATGCGCCCTCCCTCGTCCCGGTCTCCTTGACTCTGTCTTGACACTGGGTCCAGGCAGGGGAGGAGGGGAGAGTGCGGTAGCTGCTGCGCAAGTCTTCTATCCCTATAAACTAAACCACGCGCAGCTCACAATGCCTGTTGCATCTTGCTGTGTAGCACGCGGTGGACATAGTCGGAATCGACGGCCGAGCTGTCATATATGGTCTAAGCGCTCTTCTTTACGTGAGTTAATATTACCTCGACGAGGAGACCGGTCGTGTGCCAAAGTCAAGGCAGAGGCGACTAATGACAAAATATTCACCGATCAGTTGGAGAAACATGAGGGCCCATTGTGAACCTCAACGGCTCCATTTGGAACGAAACGAGGAAGAGTGGTTAAAGGCCGTAAAAACAATCGCTTCAGGTGGCAGTCACAGTGGACTTAAAAATCCGAAAATAATTTCAAGTGTCATCACTTTGAGTAGAAGTTCCTAAGTGAAAGAGCTAAACATGAAGATGCAACATTCAGACTTTGGGATGACTTTTACCGAAGTACAGTAGTTGAATATTTTAGAAGTAAGTTAATGAGAAAACCTCGATACCGTTCGATCTAGACAGATCTAAACAGCTTTGTTGTGGATACTATTGACCTGTTGACTACGTAGTACAGAAATGAACTTACATTCATCTCTCTCATTGTGCTAAATGTCTTCTAAATGGGCAACATTAGACAACGGACCAAAAATCTAAGCAAAGCCTTTTTCAACCAAGAAGGAGCCACGTCAGCACGTCCTGCCGGTCCTGAAACGCCGCACTAAGAAATCGGTATCGAGCCGAAAACTTGAATAGATGAATACGATAGATTGCGACAGAACAGATGGCGGGAGCACGACCAGAGATAAACTACCGAGTTTAGCTTACTGGAAAGCTTACTAGAAAGCCAAAGCACACATAAATATTGTCGGAAACAGTGTCATAAATAGCTTAAAAGGATAAGTATCAAGACTTATACAGGCAAACTCCGGCGGGGAGTTGTTTGGAGCCAAGTGGTGGTGGAACACTTAGATACATGATGACTGTATGCATGCACACCTAGCTGCTCTCATAGATGAGGCCTTGCTCCATGGTTCAACGTGTTTGGATGATCATAAGTGATGGAAATGGATACTGAGGGAGATTTCGGAGCATAAATACGTTGAGGTACCTATCGACTTGTGTCTAAAGCGATTTTTTATAAATAACAAACTTACAGAAAACTTTCAATGCGCACAGCTCCCTGTCTAAATGGACGAAAACATTTGAAGCAATTGACATCAGATATGAGCTACGGCGGTCGCTTAAAGAGGAAGAAGTGAGGCAAACAAAAAAAAACGAAAGCATATATATGTCACCGGAGAATCAGGTAAGATGGCTAACAAGCCCAGGCGATAATAAATGAACTAAGTTTGGACTAACTCGTGCATATAGAGCTTCATACTGAGACCACACACACACGCACAATAGTCCGACTGTCGTTTTCGACAATGTCTACCGTGTGCCCCACACCTGCTGCAGGGACGGTGATTTGCGCAGGGGTTTATAGTGCCAGTAGACTTGCGCTGCATCTACCTACACTCTCTCCTCCTCCCCCGCCTGAGCCCGGTGTCAAGACAGAGTCAGGAAGACCGGAGACGAGGGAGGCCGCAGGTGGATGACTCGGACGGATCCTCGACTTGGCGCTCTACTCCGCACCCCCTGGTCCAGACAACAATGACCAAGATCTTGACCGCCACAACAATGGAGGGCGGGGCAGTGATCCCAGTTGTGCGACGGCTGTCAACAACAGGGACTGCCAGCGCACCTCCCACATGTTGGCACTTGTTATTGCACACAGATAACGCCTTCCAGAATCCGATGTGGCCCCCGTGTTGGTCCAGCGCATCTAACACGTGGCCCGTTTGGAGAGCACACACCGACAACTGTTCGACCGTTGTGCCCAGCGATGTCCCCATATGCTCCATAGCCTAACGAAGCAGGCGCGGTACATTGAGTGTGATTTAGTTTGTACTGGTAGTAGACTTGCACAGTACCTACTGCACTCTCTCCTACCTCTCCTGGGCCCAGTGTCAAGACAGAGGCAAGAAGGCCGGCAGCAGAGAAGGGTGCAGGTGGAAGGCACATCCGAGCCCGCGCCTCGGGGCTCCACTTCACACCCCTGGTCCACAGCAAACACTTGACCAGGATTTTAACCAACCACAGCACCGCAACGGATCAAGGAGACGGAGATGACTGGGTAGTCATGCTCACGACCTGTATACCCAGCGGAAGCGCAAGAGCATCTACCGGCAAGGGATTAGGTGTCAGAGAACTGACAGCGCATACCAGGCTAGAGGGACCATTGTTTGCTGATACTGTCGTGGCAGACGATTACAGTTCTTGAGTCCCAGATGTGTGACACGCAGCACTGCATTTACCTTGGCCATCACCCTTCGAAAGCCGGATAACCAATCAGTTATCGACTGAGAGGCACTACCCACGTGCATTCACTTTTAAATGCAAGAATGTCAGAGGTGCCATTGCAGCTTGACTCACAACTCACCTGTCGGCCACTCCACACAAGCACACACAACTGGACAGACTACATGGACTGAGTTGAGGTGTCAGTCGGCAGCCTTCCAAGGCACGGCGCCTGGTACACCTTAATAGTCTCAGACCCGGATTACACATGCAGCAGAAGACTCGTACCCAACGATGTGAGGAGTGGAGTCATTCAGGGTAGTGTACTCAGCCCGCTTTTATTTTACCTTTTTGTTAACGATGCACCCGATGTATTTCAGAATGGTAAGCTCTTCATGTATGCCGATGGTCTGTAAGTTGCTTATCGATATAAGCCGGCAGATCGTGACACCGTGCTTGAAATCCTAAAGAACGACCTACAGGCCTTTGCCCAGTGGTGCTGCACACGGCGCCTTTCTCTTTCTTGGCATAAATGCTCACTCATCGTGGTTGGCGACGACCGCCAACCTGAACTAATCATTGATGGTCACGCCACAAATGCGCCTGGGGTTATTAAGGATCTGTTTGTATCATACTCCAGTAGCCTTAATCTTTCGGAGCACTGTGCCTTGATAGTCTCCAAAGCACTCAGAACGACCGGGTTTGTCCTCCGAAACTTTAAAACTAGTGACATTAGAATGCACCTTTATAACATGTACGTTAGACCTGGTCCGGAATACTGTTCGTTTTTATTTAGCCTCATGCGTGCTGCTGAGCAGAAGAAAATAGAATCTGTTCAACACGTTTTACCAAGAGAGTCAGCCCTGGAACACCGGCATTTGTCTTACCAAGAACGTTACGGGTTACAGGCCTTGATCCTTTATGGTTTCGTAGATTACAAAAGGGACTATTTTTGCTATTTAAGTTTTTTATATAATCGTAGCTTTAACGCACTCACTACTTTAAGACATTATGTTCACCCCCGACGTTACAGTCACCGTGAGGTCATTTTATTTCTTCCTCTGGTACGTACTATTAAATATCGTCGGTTCTTTTCTGTAAATGCAATTGATATTTGGAATAAACTACCCATAAGTGTGAAAACTCTGCAAAATTATCCTTTATTTAAGAGAACTATTACTCGATTTTTGCATTCAGAAAAGCTCCCACAAATTTTGGGTGCTGAATCCACTGATCGACTCTACCGTAGCGATGGCGTTTGGGGTCTCTGACAACTATGGCCGGTCTCACCAGGAACAATTTCTTTGGCCAACAGCGACAGCTGTTCTTCGGCGCTTCTGTTTGGTTTAGCTCAAACTTCATGAAAGAAATTGGCGACTGATAATATCCGATACCGTGCAACCCCTTCCTTCTTGACGGTCGAAAGTTTGCCCTCAGCAGGTTTTTTTACCTGAACCCTCCAACCCATAAAAACCACCATCAACTATATTTTTATTCCTTTTCCACCGGAGTTTTTTCCACTGCTGGCCGGATTCGTGTTCAACGCTTCCCTGACAATGCCTGTAAACAGGCAGTAAATAAAATTATTATTAT
Source organism: Spirometra erinaceieuropaei (assembly GCA_902702965.1). NCBI lineage: Eukaryota > Metazoa > Platyhelminthes > Cestoda > Diphyllobothriidea > Diphyllobothriidae > Spirometra > Spirometra erinaceieuropaei. Next base: position 1,192,018 of record CACRXP010000087.1, on the reverse strand, counting down.
TATTAAGAGTCGCATGGAGAAGTCGAGGAGCGCACTTCCCACTTGCATGGGGAGGTGACGATTGAGTCCTTACGGTGAATAATATTGTTGTGTGTAGCAGGTGCCGGTAGGAAGTGTGGTGGCGTAATGTAGTCGGCGTTTATCTACCGGAGGCTTTCATTAATGCGTATGTGATTTAGTAGGCCCATACGGTGGCGATGTGTGCGGAGGTAGTGGGGCAATTGACGCAGATGTAGCAGGCGTATGTTTGTCCCCCGGGAACTGGTTCGCCAGTCTGTCCACCTCAGTTTGTCCTGGTAGATCTGAGTCCTTGTTATTTACAAAATCCTTCGGCGTGTTAACTTACCCATTTTATTTCCTATGTTGCGTTTTGAAGTTACCATTTTATTGACAAGTCTACATGCAGTATACAATGACCTTGTTGTTTTACACTTATTTTCTCTGTCGAAGTTTAAACCTCTGTATCTTTCACACTTGTTATCTGTGTTAAGCAACGACAGGCTGCAGTTGATAAGCCGTCGCGAAATTTACTTTTGTCTATGCCTGCTTTAAGTTCATTCCGGGAAATATTTCTTCAACTACTGCATTCATAAACAACACAATGACTCGAAAAGTCGTTCCCTCTGACAATAGGCGGACATATTTTCGCGGCCAGCAGCTTCATTAATCTCGCGTTTTGCACACAATTTCGTTCAGCATAATTCTTTTTTAATTGAACAAAACATCAAAGTACTTTTATTGTTATATATTCTGTCAAACCATTTAAATGCAACGTATTCGAAGATGACATTCAGTGTGGAGGTCTATTGACATCCACAGATTAAGCGTCATATTCACTGTTGTGTCACGAAGCTGAATTTCATCAACAGTACATAAATGGAAAACAGTCACTTGAGGTCAGTTTGTATGACGGTCGGGTCGTTGTAGCCGACAACGCCCATAGGGTGTCCCAAAAGGAGGGCTTCTACAGCACCGGCAATTTGCGTGGGAGTGAGTTTATGGCCACACAGACTTGTGCATCATCTAACGCCTTCTTCCCTCACCCACCCAATGGCAAGACGGAGGTAAAACGACCGGTGTTTAACTCGAGCACAGTAATCAATAAAGCTACACAGCTCATCTACGCGCTCCACACGCGACCTGATCCACATGTACAGAACGACACTGAATGCGATTCAGACCCCAAATGAGTGAGAAGGCAGCACTGTATCCTGTTCCTCAAAACTGAGAAAGACTACTTTACCCCGTAAGTTGGCATCCTTCCAAGCGGCGACTTTTAGCGTCTTGTGATAGATTTAAGCCGTCAAATTTATTATAATGAAGAATACACCTATGCGCTATGAAGATGTGTTTGTCAATTTCGGTCTTAATCACTTTGTTTCCTTCTCCCCCCACGCTAACGACTGTCTATCTGATGATGGGTTCAAGTGAGAATCCGAAACGTCAGGCCAATAAAGTCCTTGTTCCAGCGATCGCTTCTTCTCCTTCTGATCAACTAGTACCTGGAACCCGCATCTTCGCTCATATCGACGGTCCGCATCTGTAAATCAGTTGGTGAGGGGATTGGCCGGTGCGGCCTGAAGGCCTTTGCTTAAGGCCCTCTACCACACACCTGTGTGTCTGTAGTTATGGACTAGAGTGGACTCAGCGCACTCTACAAAAATGCACTTGGTGGGCCGATCTTATCTCCGTCTTGATCTAGCGTACTTGAGCTGTTGTAAGGAATAGTTTACACAATCGATGAGAACTATATGAAGGCCAGTGCTCCATTTGTAATACACCACTCTGTAGAAAACACTGCTTCCACCGGGAAACGTTTGCAAATTATGCGCATATTTCCAGTAGATGTGCTAATTTGTAAAATGTTAACCGAAATTATAAAGGGCGTTTTCGGCTCGAAAAGATTACTTAGGTTGGCTTGTTATATTAATCACTGTGTAGCACAATCCCATAATAATTCAGTATCCTCAGGATACCGACTTTCGAATTATCTTCTTTCTGGCCGCCTGCAAAAACTACACTCTATTAAAATGACTACTGAAATAACATGACTTTTTGACGTTGATTTTTGATGCCCTTATAAATACAAATAGATTTTATGGGAAACAGGCATAGAACTATCCATTCAGTTACCCATCTGGTAGAAAACTGCGTCTTCTTCAAATTTCATACTTAAAGGAAGGGCGAAATTTGATTTTAAAAAGCTTTTCCAATTCCCGGATAAGTCTGAACCCGACCTGCCTTTGCACCTGCACTCGCATTTCAAAACTGCGAGCTGTATATTTTCTGTTTACGGAAAATCACACTTTTCCGTAAGCTGCTAAGAGGAGGTTGATTGGGGTTCGTAAAATTTTAAGGTGGATTGGAGCCATATAGTAAACTTTACAAGCAGCATCAGTAAATGCAGAGGCAAGATGCCACATTAAGGGGTATTTCACAGTCTTAAAAAATCTCACAATAGTAAACTTTTTGGAACCCAATTTTTACCATTCCTTTAAGTAACAACTTCGAAGAAGATATACTTCTATCAAATGAGCAAATAAAGGAATATTTTATGGATGTTTTCCATTAAATATATTTGAATTCATAGGGACATCGAAAATCAATGATAAAAATGTATGATATATCGACAGTCATTTTTCACATTGTGCAGTTTTTGCAGTCGGCGCAAAGAAATTTATCCAAAAGCCGGCATCCTGAAGTAACTGAACTATCATTAGCCTAATATTATGTGGTGGATAGTATTCAACCCTGCTTAAGCACGCTTTCCGAGTCGAAAACGAATTTCAGAATTTCGGTTGACACTTCACGAGATAAAAAATCTACGGTAAATTTTCATCTTTAGCACAAGCGAAGTTAGCCTGCAGGACAGTCGAATTTTTCCAAAGTGTTCGGGTCAGCTGTTCCATTTTAGTAAACGTATTTGATTTCACTTAGATGATCCTGCCAGAACCCTGGATAGACGTGTCTAATTTCTCCACGGACCAGCCTTAAAGGTGTATATAATCCCATAAAATCTCCGTATATTGATGAAAAACTCCCTAGGGCCGCATGTTGTCCGTTCGAAAGGAGATATCGCCCAGTGTGTCCACACTCTACGCCATCCAGAGAGCCATCGTGGATTTCGATGAGGAGCACTTCGCCAGAGTCTTCGGCGCACCTTTGGCACTGCATGCGGAGCGCTCAGTCCAAACCCATAAACCTTATGCAAACAAAGCCTTAATTTAAGAGACACTGTTTGACCATTTCGTTTATGAAATATGCACTGACTGACTTATCTCATGAAGTACTGGTCGCAATTCTGAACTGCGCTTAAGATTAGGAAGGAATACTCACGTGGGGTTGTAATATTGATTATCAGGCGACATAATCCAATAATATTTAGGATACTTCACGATGTTGCATTTGAACACACTTTTTTAACCTCCTGTAAAAACCGCGCTCGGTAAAAAATGAATTTTAAAGTAACATGCCATTTTCACGTTGATTTTCGATAGCCTTTTAAGTCTTAATATAAATCATAGGGAACATGCACAAAGATATGCTCTCCGCAATTCGCTTAGTAAAAAAGCAAGTTGTCATTATACTTTTTACCCGAAGGAAGGACATATTTAAGTGTTGAAAATGTTTCCCAATTTCCGATTATTCTAGAGCCTGATCAGCCATTGTATTAGCGATTAGCGAATTTAGTTTACAAGCTGCATGCTTTTCGCGTAAGGATAATCATATTATTTTTTACGCCTATAAGAAAATACCACATATGTTTCAGAAAATTTTGCAACGATGCGGACTATGTTGAATAATTGATGAGGGGCATTGGTAAACGGACAGGTAGGATGCTGTATGAATGGGAATCGTACGGTCTTAAAAAATTTCACAATTAGGAACTTTTTCGAACCAAATGATAATCCTTCTTGGGGTATAAAATGTGAGGACAGCATGAAGTTTTACGAAATGTAGAACAAAAAAGCATAATTTTATGCATATTTTTTATATTATATATTTTATATTTTATATTATATTATATTACATATATATATTATATGTGGATATTGGCAAAAATGCTGACCCCAGGTGTTAATATGGAAGAGGAGGATGAGGCGATCTCTGGGGAAGAAGGTTTATTCATCTGACGTTTCGTGTTCATACTCGAGCACATCTTCGGAGATAGGCTGAGCGAGAAATACAGGGTTTAAATAGGCCATCTGCACTCCCACCCGATAGGTTCGTCCCGTTCGCTTCTCGTTGCCCCCCCCTCTCGCGCGTAGATGGTGCCTGACGGCCTCGTATGGCGCTGGCAAATCGATACTTCGGTTGATAGAGTTCGTGTCTGATTTCCAAGCCTCGATTACTTCCCTCGCCAGTTTGCTTTCGGCTCGGCCGAGCACCTAGGCGCCGTCAAAGTCGAACTTGTGATTGTTTTCCAGGCAGTGCATGGCGACATGCGATAGTACGTCCTTTCGCCTTACGGCCCAAATGCGGTCCCCAATCTCCGGCTACCTGGCTGAGGCCGTCTTGCAGGAACTGGAAACGCGGGTCTTCCAGACATACAAGCCGAAATTCTGGATGCGCTACGTAGACGACACCTTCGTCATCTTACACCGAGACGCGAAAGACAACTTTAAAAGAGAATTGGACTCAGTTTTTCCACAAATCCAATTTACCATAAATAACGGAGTGCTCCCTTTCCTCGACGTCCAGGTATCGAGGCAGGAAGACGGAACCCTCCAGACTGGTGTCTTTCGAAAGGCAACAGACACGGAGAAAATTCTTCATTACAACAGCAATCACCCCCTGTCGCATAAGCGCAGTTGTGTCCGGGCCCTTTTTCGCCGCATCCACACACACTGCAGCACAGAAGCCGAGAAGCTGCGGGAGCGTAAAACCCTATGGCGCCTCTTCCTTGCCAATGGATACCCACGCAGTTTTGTGAACAAATGCTTGTACCGAAGGCACACGAAGACGGACGGTGAGAAGAAACAAAGACCAGAAATCTTCTGTGTCTTGCCCTACGTGAGTAACGTCTCCGAAGCCACTGAGCGCATACTAAGGCCGCTAGGCGTAGGCGTTGGTCACCGACCGGAGGCCACCATCCGCCGCTTAATCATGCAGCCCAAGGGCCGGCTACCACCTGCAGACACGTCAGGCGTTATTTACCGCGTCAAATGTCTGGACTGTCCAGCCAACTACTGTGGCATGACCGACAAACGCCTAAGAACGCGCATGCATGAGCACACTTTGGCCGTAAGGCGAAAGGACGTACTATCGCATGTCGCCATGCACTGCCTGGAAAACAATCACAAGTTCGACTTTGACGGCGCCTAGGTGCTCGGCCGAGCCGAAAGCAAACTGGCGAGGGAAGTAATCGAGGCTTGGAAATCAGACACGAACTCTATCAACCGAAGTATCGATTTGCCAGCGCCATACGAGGCCGTCAGGCACCATCTACGCGCGAGAGGGGGGGGCAACGAGAAGCGAACGGGACGAACCTATCGGGTGGGAGTGCAGATGGCCTATTTAAACCCTGTATTTCTCGCTCAGCCTATCTCCGAAGATGTGCTCGAGTATGAACACGAAACGTCAGATGAATAAACCTTCTTCCCCAGAGATCGCCTCATCCTCCTCTTCCATATATTATATGGATATATATTTATATTATATATTTATATATATTATATTATATATACTATAGATGTTACATATATTATATAATTATATTGTATTATTTAGTGTATACATTATATATATATTTATATTATATATTTATATGTGCGTATTTATTTATATTTTTTATAATCACCGAAAATTAGTGTGCAAAAGGCAAACTCCTTAAGTAGTCATTTTTTGCATAATGTGGTCGAACGCATGTGCATCCAACGGCCGACATCCTGGCGGGTACTAAATATTATTGGATTATGCCGCACGATAATCCCTATCACAGCCCCACTTTTCTAATCGAAAGCGCACTTCAGACTTTCGGACATTCTATGAGATCGGCCACTTACTGTACATTCAATTGGGCGGAACGCCTTCGCGAGTACTCCGCATGGCGCATTCATCAAATTGTGACCTTCCTTTTGATGACCCTCGATACCTGTAGCAAATGAATACTAAGATCGTTCATGAAAGCCTGGTTTTTATTATATGAGTTTATGACATGCAGGAGCTTGAGTTCTTTATTAGCGTGCGTCGACCTCCCGCAGGTGTTGTGACGTCAGCGTCGGCGAAGACTTCAAAACAAATTCGACAAATATATGTTTCGAATTGACTCGCAGTGATGAGGTATAGACGCCTTCCTTGAGATTCAGGTTCAGAAGTTGAAAGAATTTACGCGGCTTTTCTGACGCACTTAGTCTTCCCCCAAAACCTACGTCATATCTAGCAGATAGAGTGCTCATAGGCCCGTGTTTACTTGCCTCTCAGTAAACTGAACTAGACCTAAAATTCTAACTTAATTGTCTCCATCTGCCAGGACATATTGACAAGATGCTCTCAAAAGTACATGAAATCACCAAAAATTTCCTCTGCAATTTCAAAATCTGCGGAAATAAGACTCACGCAATAAATTATTCGTTAGGTCTGAACCAAGGTTATGCTCTTTACTCCTGGTTTGGCCTGATCTTCATCCGGTCGAGAACAGTAACCGGGGACCTTCTGAGTTGCATCTCACGTTTAACTCAGAAAACATAATCGTCATATATTTGAGTCTACTACCTGTTGGCCGAGTGAATTAGTTTGTGGGCGACAGCTGGCAGTTCTTCTATTCCAAACTTATTTCGCTTTACTGATGAGCTTTATTCCTGGAGGGCCAAACGTTGACATGCAGGGATTTTGTCTTTGTGTCATTGAACACAATTCTGTTTATACCGTTAGAAAAATTGACCGCTCAGTTCTACTCTGTATATTGGGTGCTCGGTGGCCAGGATACCGCCTTATCAGTCTGAACGTCGCAAACGACCAAGTCCACACTGTGCCTCCCAGCAAGGTGGAAGAGGAATGTTGGCCTTGGCATGAACAAGTCTAGTGGCCGCCGACTTGCGCAGCGTACGTCGCACTCTAGCCTCCCGTATCCATTTGGACCTAGTGATAAGGCTACGCGTGCGCGGCTCGAACACGGTGGACCAGGCTTTCTTTGAAACGAGGCAGGGTGGCTCTGATTTAAGCTAAGTGAGACTGCCAGAGACCACGTTATGAGGGAGAAAGTGCAGCCCCACTCTCCAGACTCCACCGACAGCCTCCCAAGTCGCGACTTTCGATGCATCAGGACAGTTCAGAAAAATGCCAGACTATCTACACGGATGAAGTGCTCCGAATTGTCATACCGCACGAAACATGACTTTTAGCTAGCGGCCATCGAAACTTGGAAAATAAATATTTCTAACTATTATTTTGCTTATAATTTAATACTAAGTATTTATGCCGCCTAACATTACCCTGTCCTGCATTGAAACTCGATTTCTCACGATGGGTGTACGCCGCTGGAATGAATTTTGTTTGCGCATGATTCATAGATGTCACATTGCCAGTTAACACGGCCGTTGAAATAATTTTCGCAGACAGATTCGCAGGTAAGTACGTCCGATCGAGACAAATGAGGACGCGGGTTCGCAACCTGACTCGGCATAGCCGGCGCTGAAAAACACTCATTAACCACGACAGTGGCTATATATTTGAACTAATGAAGCACGACGGAAGTGACACGAAAAACAAAGGGAAAAGTGTCTGTAGGGCAGTTGGCAAAATTTTCCCTAACATTCCATGTAGATGACGAAATACACATGTCAAATTTCCCCAGACAGACTACTTGGCAATCAGGCTTGCCGGAGAATTCTTTCGTGGGACCTAAATATAGATTCAACATGTGATTATCTACACACCCGTTACTGGAGACTCTTCCCAAAGTGTTAATTAGTTCCGTAAGCAGAGTGCATGACGCCAGTCTAGACATAATTAACTTCCAAAATAACAATAACTGTTCACTTAACGGCTACGGGGACATTGTCATTACACAGAGAAATATCCAAGAATACGACAAGTCTAAAAATATATAGAAAATGTAAACATTACTGAACGCCCGGTGGCTGGCGATTTCAAATTAATGTGTGAGTTATGCGTCTAAAAAAGAATGTACGGTGAAAAAACTCTTCAGGTGAAAACACAGGTTCATTTTGAGACATCTGGAATTACTTTCCCCTACACGGCATGAAACGAGTGTGTTTAATAGGGTTTTAGCGGGAAAAGACTGTCCATGAAGCCATGAAAACACGTGCGAGTCCTACCCCATACGTATGGTCTACAAAGTGCCCGACAGCTTGTGCTATGCCAGTATCAACAAACCATGGCCTTCGCAGCATGGTCTTTGCAGCCTGGTATGCGTTGGAAGTCCCCTGAAAACTAGTTCCCTGCCGGTAGCTGCGCTTGCGCTCCCGCCGAGTATATAGGTGATGGGCATGGCCTCCCAGTCATGCCCGTCCATCTGACCCCTGTTGGGTAACAATCGGGAGATGGCACCCAAAAATAATCCGCCTAACCAAAGCAGCCTGTCTTACGGAACAGGTGGTAATAGGGGTTTTATGGGTGGTGGCTGGTCGAGATGTACGATACTAGCCGAGTAAAAGCATTATTTGAGCAGGTGAATGATCGAAGTTTGCCCCTTTCCCTTTCCGTTATTACAAAATGGGTCGCCAAAGGCAATAAAGTGGTAACGGACGAGTGGAAGGCGTATAATCGTCTTTTCTTAGAAGGTTATCTACATTTCTCTGTTAACCACTCATAGAACCTCAAGGACCCTACCACCGGACGGCACACCAATGCCATTGAGGCATACTGGAGTAGACTGAAAAGGTAACTCCAAGAGGGGGACCCTGTATGCGGTCGAGCTGTGTGGGCTCACATAGAGGAAGTACAGTATCCTCTTTGGTTGGGCCTCAATGGTATGTCTTTGACACATCCCTGGGAACTGTTCCTGGCTTATGTTTTGCAGACTTATCCCATTTAAAGTGCTTTTGCTTTGCAATAAACTGCCATAATGCGAAGGTATGCCGTATATTCAGGTGTACGTGTTTAACGATGGGGAAAGGTTGGGTAACAGCGGCCATCGTCCATGTAACCCCCTGCGATGTTCGTTCGGCCAGCCCATGTTGGGCCGTCGCGGAAAGTTCAAGTAGTGCGTAAAAGTAGGCCTGCAGCCGCTGATATAGCCTGAAGGCGTTCGAGTCTACTGTTAAAGGTATTATTCCTAGGTAACGGAGTTTTTGGGTGCCGTCTCCCGATTGTTACCCCCTGTTGGGGTGATGTTGTTGTTGGTCAAGTGTATGTTGTAGATCAGGGGGTTGATGGCACGCCTAGGTGCGGGTTCGGCCCGCCAGCCAACTGCGCCCTCCCCCCCGTCCCGGTCTCCTTGACTCTGTCTTGACACTGGGTCCAGGTAGGGGAGGAGGGGAGAGTGCAGTAACTGCTGCGCAAGTCCACTATCTCTATAAACTAAACCACGCGTAAGTCACAATTCCTGTTGCACCTTGCTGTGTAGCACACGGTGGACATCGTCGGAATCGACAGCCGAGCTGTCATATAGTGTCAAAGCGCCCTTCTTTACACGAGTTAATATTAACTCGGAGGGGAGACCGGTCGTGTGCCAAAGTCAAGGCAGAGGCGACTAATGACAAAGAATTCACCGACTAGTTGGAGAAACATGAGGGCCTATTGTGAACCTCAACGGCTCGATTGGGAACGAAACGAGGAAGAGTAGTTAAATTCTGTAAAAACAACCGCTTTCGATGGCAGTCACAGTGGACTTAAAAATCCGAAAATAATTTCAAGTGTCATCCCTTTGAGTACAAGTTCCTAAGTGAAAGATCGAAACATGAAGATGCAACACTCAGACTTTGGGGTGACTTGTACCGAAGTCTAGTAGTTGAATATTTTAGAAGTAAGTTAATGAGAAAAGCTCGATACTATTCTATCTAGAATGCATAAAAAGCTTTGTTGTGGATACTATTGACCTGTTGACTATGTAGTACAGAAATGAACTTAAATTCTTTTCTCATATTCCGCTGAATGTTTACTAAATTGGCAACACTGGATAACGGACCGAAAATCTAAGCAAAGCCTTTTTCAACCACGAAGGAGCCAAGTCAGCACGTCCTGCCGGTCCTGAAACGCCGCACTAAGAAATCGATATCGAGCCGAAAATTTGAATGACGAATAAAATAGATTGCGCGAGAACAGATGGCGGAAGCACGACCAGGGGTAAACTACCGAGTTTAGCTTACTGGAAAACTTACTAGAAAGCACACATAAATACTGTCGGAAGCAGTGTCATAAATAGCTTAAAAGGATAAGTATCAATACTTATACAGAGAAACTCCGGCGGGGAGTTGTTTGGGGCCCAGTGGTGGTGGAACACTTAGATACATGAAATATTGATAGGATCTAGATGACTGTATGCGTGCGCACCTAGCTGCTCTCATAGATGAGGCCTTGCCCAATGGTTCAACGTGTTTGAATGATCATTAGTGATGGAAATGGATACTGAGGAAGATTTCGGAGCATAAATAAGTTGAGGTACGTATCAAGTTCTGTCTAAAGCGATTTTCCATAAAGAACAAACTTTCAGAAATCTTTCGATGCGCACAACTCCCTGTATAAATGAATGAAAACATTTGAAGCAAATACATCAGATATGAGCTGCAGCAGTCCTATAAATAGGAAGAAGTGAGGCAAACAACAATTAAGAAAGCATACATATGTCAACGGAGAATTAAGTAAGATGGCTAGTAAGCCAAGGCGATAATAAATGAAGTACGTTTGGAATAGCTCAGGCATATAGAGCCTCATATTGAGGCCACACACATACACACACAGACACACACGACAGTTCGACCATCGATTTCGATGATGTCCGCCGTGTGCCCCACAGACTGCATTGTGGGAGCAGGGACGGTGACTTACGCAGGGGTTTATAGTGCCAGCAGACTTGCGCTGCATCTACCTACACCCTCTCCTATCCCGCCTGAGCCCGGTGTCAAGACAGAGTCAAGAAGACCGGTGACGAGAGAGGCTGCAGTGGATGGCTCGGACGGATCCTCGCCTTGGCGTTCCACCACACCCTCTGGTCCACACAACAAATAACCAGGATTTGAACAACACAACAGAGCTTTGGAGGCTGGCACGGCCGAAGCCGCACCTGGGCGTGCCGCCAACGCCGGGCTCGGAACCCACACTGTGATGGGAGTGCCAAAAAGGCCACATTAAAAAGGAGCCATTGCAGCCTGACTCTCAGACCACCACCAGTCAAGGAGGAGGTCCAAGTTACACCGTCAGTTGGCAACCTTCAAAGCCACGGCTTTTAGCGCACCGAGATAGCTCCAAGCGCGTCAGATTGTTTATAGTGAGGAAAATGCGCTGAGTCGTCGACCTCACTCTTTCTTCCCAATCCCACACCCCAGCCACTGTCCGAGCCGGTCAGTAGACTGGAGTGGGGAATGGGCGCGGTGGCTGACATGGTCGACTGACCATGCCTGCGCGCGCCACAGCACGACCTGGCCCCCCATACACACAACACCAGGATTTCACACAACGGGGGTTGAACGGCGTATCTCCCACTGGCGTGAGAGGGCCGTGAAAGGTGATGTTTCAGCCCGTCCTCAGCCCACCAGTCCGCCATTCCACACAACACACACACAACGGGACGGACTGCGTGAGCCGAGAGCGGGCGTCAGTCAGCAGCCTTCCTATCCACGACGCTTGATGTGTCGGGATAGTCTCGGACACAAGTCACCCGTGCAGCCGAAGCCGCATGGGTACCGAGTCGAGATGCACACTTCCCACTTGCGTAGCAGGTGGCAGTTGGGTGCTTGCGATAGGTGCGTGTTCACGTGTGTTGGTGATGGTGGAGGAAGGTAGGGAGTGTGTGAATGTGTGGTATAACCGGCGGTTGTCTACCGCAGGTCGTCGTGGATGCGCATTTGGCCGAAGAGACCCATGCGATGACTGAAAGTGCGAGGGCAGTGTGGGCAGTTGAGATGAGCGTGGTGGGTGTACGTTGGTGCTCCAGGCACTGGTTCGCCAGTCTCTGTGCGATGGATTCGCAAGTGACCGACCAGGCCGATGTGTGGGACGAAGGTGCGGTCGCAGTGAGGGCAGGTGTAGTCCTGATCCTCATTGCTGGAGTCAGGAGTGTTGGGGGTGGTGTCTGTTGTTGTGTCGCGGTTGGTGATGTGCGAGACGGCCTCCTGAGCGGCCGCAGTTGGGGCAGTGAAGGAGGAGGAGGAGGAGGAGGAGGAGGAGGAGGAGGAGGAGGAAGAAGAGGAGGATGGAAGTCGTGGTTCGGAAGAATTGCCAGAGTTAGTTCGCAGCGGAGAGGACGAGGAAAAAGCGGGCGGGGAGTGATGGGTGGTGCAATCCGAGAGGCGCAGTTGCTCCGAAGATGTCCGACATGTCCAATTCGAGCCCGGAATGTCCGTTGACACCGAGGACACCTAGGCAGCGGTTAAGCGTCCGCGTTGCGTACTGGGCGAAGTTGTGCCTTGCGGGCTTCGCGTTTCGCTTTGGCGGCGGCGATGCGGTTGGCTGCGTAGATCGCAGCGCCTGTCTTCACTGCCCTCCTCCAGGTCGGTAGATAGTGTGCGAGCTCTTCCCAGTTGGTTGGGTTGATTTGCAGGCGTTTCCGGGAGGGCTTCAGAGTGTCCTTGTAACGGCGAATTTGGCCTCCTTGGCGGCAAGAACCCGTCGCGACTTCTCCGTAGAAGAGTCGTTTGGGTAGTCGCTCGTCGTCCATGCGCACCAGGTAACCGCTCCAACGCAGCTGCATTTGTCTCAACATGGAGTAGATGCTCAGAATTCCCGTCCATTCCAGCACATGAGTGTCGGGAATTCGATCCTGCCAGTTCAGCCTCAGGATGCGACGAAGACAGCTGAGGTGGAAGTGGTTCAGACGGCGTGCCTGCTTTGTGTACACCGTCCAGGTCTCCGCTCCATACAGTAGCGTCGGCAGGATGACGGCCTTGTACATCTTCAGCTTCGTGCTTAGTTGAAGACCTTGACGATTCCAAACTGTGCTTTGGAGGCGACCGAAGGCTTGGCTGGTTTTCGAGATCCTGTTGGCGACTTCGTCGTCGATCTTGGTGTTGCGGGAGAGATTACTGCCCAGGTAAGGGAAGTTCTCTACCACTTGCAGTTGGGTTCCGTTCACGTTGATTTGCGGCGGCGCGTTGGGTGGTGTGGATGAATTGGGTGGCGGTTGGTGCATCACCACCGTCTTCTGCGTGTTAATGACCAGACCGAAGTTCTCGCAGGCGGCGGCGAATAGGTCCATACTCCGTTGCATCTCTTCTTCCGAGGTGGTGTTCAGGGCGCAGTCGTCAGCGAAGAGGAGTTCGTGAACGGTGGTTGTGGATACGCGCGATTGGAAGTGCATCCGTCGTTGATTCAGGAGATGACCGTCCGTTCTGTAGGCGATGCGGATTCCAGGACGTTCGTCGCTATAGGCGTCCGTCAGCATGGCAAAGAACATACGACTGAAGAGAGTAGGCGCCAGCACGCATCCCTGCTTCACTCCGTTGGTCACTGAGAATGCCTCTGAGACAGCTCCGTTGTCCGTGACTCGCGCCATCATAGCGTCGTGCAGCTGACGCACCATCTGAGTGAATCGCTCCGGACAGCCGAATTTCTTCATGAACAAGATAGATCGGGAGTGTGCGAGTCATTTTCGGTGGTGGTGGTGGTGGTGCCTGTGGTGGTGGTGGTGGTGGTGGTGGTGGTGGTAGTGGTGGTGGTGGTGGTGGTTGTGGCCGCCGCCGCCGCCGCTGCCGAGAACGCCTCCGTGGAGAACCGCTGGCGTCAGCTGCGAGACACGGTCCAGTCGACGGCTCTCGCCGTCCTCGGTCGCGCTCCCCGCCAACACCAGGACTGGTTCGACGACAACGACGCTGCCATCAGCAATCTGCTTGCCAAGAAGAACCGCCTACACAAAGCCTACGTAGATCACCCCACTGAGGACAACAAAGCTGCCTTCTACCGCAGTCGCCTACAGCTTCAGCAACGACTGCGCGAGATGCAGGACGCCTGGACTGCTCGCAAAGCTGAGGAGATCCAAGGCTATGCGGACCGCAACGAATGGAAGAACTTCTTCTCTGCGATCAAAGCTGTCTACGGTCCGCCGACGAAGGGCACTGCTCCTCTCCTCAGCGCCGACGGCAGCACTCTCCTGACTGAGAAGACGCAAATTCTACAGCGATGGGCCGAGCACTTCCGAGGCGTCCTCAACCGCCCTTCCGTCATCTCCGACGCAGCCATCGCCCGCTTGCCGCAAGTGGCGACCAACGTGGACCTCGACCTCCCGCCATCTCTCCAGGAAACGATCAGGGCCGTGCAGCGGCTCTCCAGCGGGAAAGCACCCGGATCGGACGCAATCCCTGCTGAGGTCTACAAGCACGGAGGTCCCCTACTGATGGATCACCTGACTGCGCTCTTCCAGGAGATGTGGCGTCAAGGTGAAGTCCCGCAAGATTTCAAGGACGCAACTATCGTGCACCTTTACAAGCGCAAAGGGAATCGCCAAGTCTGCGACAATCACCGCGGCATTTCCCTACTGAACATCGCCAGGAAGATCTTCGTTCGCATCCTGCTCAACCACCTCAATAACCATCTGGAACAGGGCCTTCTGCCGGAAAGCCAATGCGGCTTCCGTCGTCATCGTGGGACCACGGATATGATCTTCGCCGCCCGCCAACTTCAGGAGAAGTGCCAGGAGATGCGGACCCACCTGTACTCTACCTGCGTGGACCTGACGAAAGCCTTCGACACGGTGAATCGTGAAGGACTGTGGAAGATCATGCAGAAATTCGGCTGTCCCGAGCGATTCACTCAGATGGTGCGTCAGCTGCACGACGCTATGATGGCGCGAGTCACGGACAACGGAGCTGTCTCAGAGGCATTCGCAGTGACCAACGGAGTGAAGCAGGGCTGTGTGCTGGCGCCTACCCTCTTCAGTCTTATGTTCTCTGCCATGCTGATGGACGCCTACCGCGACGAACGCCCTGGAATCCGCATCGCCTACAGAACGGACGGTCATCTCCTGAATCACCGTCGCATGAACTTCCAATCGCGCGTATCCACAGCCACCGTGCACGAACTCCTCTTCGCCGACGACTGCGCCCTGAACACCACCTCGGAAGAGGAGATTCAACGGAGCATGGACCTATTCTCCGCCGCCTGCGAGAACTTTGGGCTGGTTATCAACACGCAGAAGACGGTGGTGATGCATCAGCCGCCTCCCAACTCAGCCACAGCCCCCAACGCGCCGCAAATCAACGTAAATGGGACTCAACTGCAAGTGGTAGAGAACTTCCCGCACCTGGGCAGCACGCTCTCCCGCAACACCAAGATCGACGACGAAGTCGCCAACAGGATCTCGAAAGCCAGTCAAGCCTTCGGTCGCCTCCAAAGCACAGTTTGGAATCGTCAAGGTCTTCAACTAAGCACGAAGCTGAAGATGTACAAGGCCGTCATCCTGCCGACGCTACTTTATAGAGCGGAGACTTGGACGGTGTACACGAGGCAGGCACGCCGTCTGAACCACTTCCACCTCAGCTGTCTCCGCCGCATCCTGAGGCTGAACTGGCAGGATCGAATCCCCGACACGGAAGTACTGGAACGAACGGGAATCCTCAGCATCTACGCCATACTGAGACAAATGCAGCTGCGTTGGAGCGGTTACCTGGTGCGCATGGACGACGAGCGACTACCCAAACGACTCTTCTACGGAGACGTCGCGACGGGTTCCCGTCGTCAAGGAGGCCAAATTCGCCGTTACAAGGATACCCTGAAGTCCTCCCTGAAGCGCCTGCAAATCAACCCGACCAACTGGGAAGAGCTCGCTCGCGATCGCCCGACATGGAGGAGAACAGTGAAGACGGGCGCTGCTATCTATGAAGCCAACCGCATCGCCGCCGCCAAAGCGAAACGCGAAGCCCGCAAGGCACAACTTCGCCCAGTCCGCAACGCCGCCGCACAACCTCCACCTACGTGTCCTCGATGTCAACGGACATTCCGGGCACGAATCGGACTTGTTGGACATCTCCGAACCAACTGCACCTCTCGAACTGCTCCAGCCATCGTCCCCCCGCCCGCCTCTTCCTCCTCCCTTCCGCCAACTAACTCTGACACTCCTTCTGCACCACCAATTCCAGCGGCCCCAGCGGCGGCCGTTCAGACTGCTGTCTCACACATCACCAACACCAACACACCAACCAACATCACCTCTCCCACCTCTCCCGATACCACTGATGAGGATCAGGACTACACCTGCCCTCACTGCGACCGCACCTTCACCTCTCGCATCGGCCTGGTCGGTCACTTGCGAATCCATCGCACAGAGACTGGCGAACCGGTGCCTGGAGCACCAACCTACACCCACCGCACTCGTCTCCACTGCCCACAATGCCCTCGTACCTTCACTCATCGCATGGGTGTATTCGGCCACATGCGCATCCACGAGAGCGGAATTGACCGCAGCCTTGACACATCCACCCCGCCGAGCCCCACTCCCAATCCACCACCTTGTGCACCCACTAACAACTCCCCAGCCGACATCGACGCCACCGACCTTACCACCCCTCACTCCTCCCCTTTCTCCTCCTTTTCCTCCTTCACTGCCACAACGACGGCCGCTTCGGCGTCTGTCGCCCACGACTTCACCACAGCCGAACCTGACACAACAACCGGCACAACCCCTGCAACCTCCATCATCGGACGTGAGGGCCAGGACTGCATCTGCCCTCACTGCGATCGCACCTTCACTTCACGCATCGGCCTGGTCGGTCACTTGCGAATCCATCGCACAGAGACTGGCGAACCAGTGCCTGGAGCACCAACCTACACCCACCGCACTCGCCTCCACTGCCCACACTGCCCTCGCACCTTCACGCATCGCATGGGTCTATTCGGCCACATGCGTATCCACGACGACCTGCGGTAGACAACCGCCGGTCACACCACACATTCCCTCACTCCCTACCTCCTAACACCATCACCCCACCAGACATCAACACTCACACACCTCATGCACTCAACTGCCGCCTCTTACGCAAGTGGGAAGTGTGCATCTCGACTCGGTACCCATGCGGCTTCGGCTGCACGGGTGACTTGTGTCCGAGACTATCCCGACACGTCAAGTGTCGTGGATAGGAAGGATGCTGATTGAGGCCCGCTCTTGGTTCGCGCAGTTCGTCACGTTGTGTGTGTTGTGTGTAGTGGCGGACTGGTGGGCTGGGGATGGGCTGAAGCAGCACCTTCCACGGCCCTCTCACGCCAGTGGGAGATACGCCGTTCAACCCCCGTTGTGTGAAATCCTGGTGTTGTGTGTATGGGGGGCCAGGTCGTGCTGTGGCGCGCGCAGGCATGGTCAGTCGACCATGTCAGCCACCGCGCCCATTCCCCACTCCAGTCTACTGACCGGCTCGGACAGTGGCTGGGGTGTGGGAATGGGAAGGGAGAGTGAGGTCGACGACTCAGCGCATTTTCCTCACTATAATCAATCTGACGCGCTTGAAGCTATCACGGTGCGCTAAAAGCCGTGGCTTGGAATGTTGCCAACTGACGGGATACCTTGGACCTCCTCCTTAACGGGAAGCGGTCTGAGAGTCAGGCTGCAATGGCTCCTTTTTAATGTGGCCTTTATGGCATTCCCACCACAGTGTGGGATCCGAGCCAGACGTTGGCGGCACGCCCAGGTGCGGCTTCGGCCGTGCCAGCCTCCAAATCTCTGTTGTGTTGGTTGAAATCCTGGTTATTTGTTGTGTGGACCGGGGGGTGTGGTTGAACGCCAAGGTGAGGATCCGTCCGAGCCATCCACCTGCGGCCTCACTCGTCTCCGGTCTTCTTGAATCTGTCTTGACACCGGGCCCAGGCGGGGGAGGAGGAGGGAGTGTAGGTAGATGCAGCGCAAGTCTACCCGCACTATAAACCCCTGCGCAAGTCACCGTCTCTGCTCCCACCTGGTGTGGGGCACACGGTGGACATCGTCGAAATCGACGGTCGAACTGTCGGTGGTGGTGGTGGTGGTGGTGGTGGTGCTGGTGGTGTTGGTGGTGGTGGTGGTGGTGCTG
>CACRXP010000087.1:1156292-1170341 GCA_902702965.1 Spirometra erinaceieuropaei | reverse complement strand
TCCGAAATGACCAAGAGCGATGCGAAGTAGAGCTCACCCCCTGTAACTCGTTCTCTTTTTTTCCCACCATTATGGGCGTGTTCGAACTATTTCAGCCCAGAACATTTATCTGTATACCACACATTTTTTTACGTTGCAAATAAGTTACTCAAAGGTTTGCGCCTATTTCTTTCAATAAACTGAACTTTACTGAATAAAAAATGACAGGGGCTTAAGATTATCCAATAATACGGATATCCTTTCGCAAGCTGATAGACTAATAACCAATTTACCTACATTTGTTTATCCAGTTCTCTTGGTTGTCGACATCCCGAAAATAGAGTAAAACATTATTTTATGCTTGTCCTTCCATCCTGGGATGTTGTGCTTTCCGCTTTGGTTTAACGAACGCGTTCAGCTGTTCTAATATTGTGATAAATCGTACGTCGCTCGTCCACCCAAGCGCTTTTTTTTCTCATTCCGGCTGCGGCAGAAACCGCGTTTAGTATATATTCCGAAAAGTTGTGGTCTAGAAATGTGTAAAACTCATACAGCAACAAATCATTAGATTGCAACAAGCTCATGGACCGAACCAACTGCAGCGCTGATGTTGTGCCGTTCGAAGTCAACATGGATGACCATGAACAGGACTAGGATGCGCACTTGCCCTTCCTCGTGACATACAGAGATGCCGTGCGTGCTTCCACAACATTCCTTCCGATCGCCTTTAGGCTATATACAAATTACGATTCTAAGCTGGTCTTACTTAATCACTGCACACTGCCGAACATAATCCCATTTTCATCTGTGTTATGCTGTCTCGCGAAACCATCCGCATTGCCTCTTATTATACACACAACTGGGGAAGCGTCTATAAATTAAGAGGCAATTTGATCGATACTCGCCTAGGAGTCGTCCATCAAGTCGACGGACAGACATGCATCGTAGCCCAGCCCTCACATGCGGGAAATCCACCATATTTTATTGCTACTGGAAATATCCACTCCTCTTCCCGCCAGACTTTCTATGAGGCGTCACCCAACCTCTAGCACAATCGTTTAGGCATAATCAACCAATTTCAAGTCTTACAGTTGGGAACTTCCAGTTTCCACGCTCGACTCACTACCCATCATCCCGGCCGATCAATTTTCAACGACGGCAGTCGGCTGCACCCTTCATCCATCATGGGAAACAGCAGCATCGAGGATAGGGCTGAACCTTAAAAGGGGTATGTAACGGTGGAACGAACCTCCGTACCCTTTCCCTTTTGTTCTAATATACACTTATTGTACATGCGATGGAGCGACAGCGTCAGCAGCGACAGAGACGTGTCATGGAGAGGTGCTGACGAGAGGAGCAAAAACGATAAGCGACAAGGGAGGGATGGGCAATTTCGTAAAGGAAAAGAAACCGGCCATCTTCACTGGTACGCAGTTACATAAATTCCAATCTGGATTACTGTGGCAGCTGTTCCGAGCACATTAGCGCATTCCGCCAGATGTGAATCAATACACTGTATGCATATTATCAAAGTCTTTGCTTTGTAAGCTAAAATTTTCGCACAGTGCTTACACCCTGTTATCGATTCTCCGGTCTACTTTTGCACTAGATTTACAAGCTTGTTTGGGTTGGGCGAATCTATGTGCTGAAAATAAACAAGACACTTAACCACGACTCCGAAAGAGTTGTTACAGTCTGCCACAGGCCGGAATCATATGCAGAGGGAGAGCCCGGGTCACAAATCTCCCTTCCATCGATGGGCGCTGTAGATGACCAAGGAGTACGTAGAAACTTGGTGAATTTGCAAAAAAATGTTTGTGTAAGGATAGAGGATTTTTAAGAAGACAAATATGGGGCAATGTTAAACGGGGGACTCCTCGAGCAGAATAGTCTGAAGGGAGTTATTAGAAATTTCATCGCACTTGTCCAAACTAACATGACAGAAATACGTTTAGGCAGATATAAATGGATATTAGTAACAGAAGTGAATCTAATGCACACAGAAACAGTTAATATCTGAATAAAGGATGAGTTACATCAAAAGGGTACACCGTCCGGATGGGAAAGGACACCGTCATGCCAGCTGAACAACTAGTGGGGAGTGCAACGCTGTGGGCAGCTGTCTGGAAAGGCCGCAAAGACTTCTGACACTGGTAGAGAGAGTTTAACTTTGCGAAAACTATTAATATCGGTAAGGTCAACAGTTAAGAGTTATCGCATGATAATAATAATAATAATAGTATTAAACGTCAGTGTACATACGCTGTCAAAAAATATGCCGTACAGATCTTGTTGGCAGTGAAAAAAATCCTGAAGATATGCATATAGGTGGTAGTGTTTTGCATAGTTTGGATGGCCATTATTGTCCACACATGCTTGCATTGATCCCATTCTCGGTCCTCAAGATGATTGTCTTCAATCCATTCAATTAAGTCTTTCCAGCTCATGGTCATTAAATTGACCTCTTAAAGGTCCAGCATTTTCTGCCAGTTCCGAAGTCCGAGCGAAGTAAACAGCTGTCGTATACTGTCGCACACCACAGGATGACAGTCTGCCTTTTAGCGCGTGTTGGACAGAATATCCGGTACCCTTTTCCTAACAGTCGCGACAGTCGCACTCTCAACGCTCTAAACAAACTAGTTCCAGTCCTATGGCCCTTTGCCACAGTTGCCAATCGGCCTCCACTCCTCGCCTGTTGTTTGAGTGACATTTCGATGTTACTTCTAATTCGAAACGAAAAGTTCTACGCTACACTAGGCGCTATTTTCACATATAATTTGATGCAATATTGTACATCAGGTTTCTTCATCCGCCGCGTAACCTTCATGTCCATTCAGATACTTTTCTATCACTTCGTCCAGTGTATCCACGATGACCATTCTAATAATCCTGTTTGCTTTCTTTTCGCTTCGAATTTTTTTAACGCACGCAGCATTTGTCCGTCTGTACTATCTCAAATTCCTACGCCTATTTCCCTACATCAACAAAACATTCTTGTTGCTAGAATGTATCTTTGATGTTTTATGTGGTTCCACCAATAGAACACAAACGCGATTGAACGAAATCAAACTTGGTGTGCATCAGAAAAGCTTCTTTTGCGATATGTCTCCTGGTTATTTCGTATTTCACGCTTACAAGTGTTTTGTTTTCATTTTTTACTTTAATATTTTTGTGATAACATTTTACCATTTTGCTGCATTATTTTATCTTCCTTATTCACCGCCAAATCTCTGTGTAATTCTCGACGGTGTGCGGCAAACTTGAATCTATCCCACACAGGCATAGATTCACGAATATGTACATTTGGTCAACTTTTAACAAAGTCTAGATAGTAAGACCTAGATGGGGTTTCGAAGAAGTGAGCAGGAAAGTCCCAATATAATTTTAATAATCTTGGTTTATGGCGGAAAAGTTAGTGGGCTATAAAACTTTTACACAACCTTACTCACGGCCGCGCGCAAGTGCTGACGGGTAGGGACGGGAGTAGCAGAACTTTTTTGAGACTAAGATGCTCATAATCTGTCCTCGTAGTTGTGGATTTTGTGTTCAAAACCCAACTTGCCGATGATTGGATCTGGCGCGGTACCTAAGCCTCGTAAGGAATGTGGACTATAGTCCTAAGTACCTGTAGGTACTTAGCTCTTAACTCAACGCTGCGTTTGTTTAGCCGTTTTACCAGTTAAAATATAAACCAGGCAACTCAGACAAACGCTGGAAAATTAGCCAGAAACTTTACTTTTTGTCCATAAACTGATTAATGGCAGTTAACTTATGCGTGTGATTTTTCGTTTTCCCATTTGATGCATGTCCCTTAGTCATGCAGCGCAGAACTTAGTCGAACTGACAGTTTTTTGGAACTCCGGTCTTAGGAAAAAAGTAAGAATTCCTCAGTTAGTACACATGTTATAGGGAATAACGCGAGCGAGAATTTTGCCAGCAATATCACAGAGGCACATTCTTGGGAAGTCATCACAGACTTTTCGGTTTCATTTGATTTTGTGTGGGTGAACAATAGTTTCACTCTTGGTGCCATATCTCTTGAGAGAGCGGCGTAAATCTGTCTGTGATTGGAGAGTCACTGTGTTTGTTAATTTTAGTTGAAATTGAGTCCGTGCCCAGAGATATCCCATTCGATATCTGCCATTCAGCTCGGATTACTGCATATGCGCAAGTCAGGTTCTCAAAGTCAGCGTTGTTGTTTACTTGAAAAACCCCGAGCGTGCGTATTGAAATTATATCGTACGCCTTCAGGTGTTGTCACCGCGTAGTCCCCTTGTCAGCCTTGCTTACAGTCGCATTTCATCACCCCCTCCTGGTAGAATACTGATATGGGCAATGTTGGGCTCTGCACAGACGTTTTCGACGGTGTTCGCAGATGATCTGGTCTCTCGATGCGTCGTCAACTACGTCCAAATTAATCGTGCCCTCCACCCCGGCAATTTTTATTCATCAGATAGAGCCGGTGTAGGCCTTTCGTCAACTTATAATTTGGCCATTCCGACGCATGCATGCTAGGGAGACTGGTCTGTTCGCTTTTGCGATCTCATCCTGTCGTTAAAGCCACATACCTTACCTCCTGATATCTGATCTGCATCACTTGCTGTCTGATCGTAAATCCACGTTTCTGAGCCATGTAATTCCCGGCAATGGTCTCTTCACCTTCTGTTCTCCAATCGCTATGCCACTTCGACGGTTACGGTCGATCGAAAAATGAATAGGTCGTGATGCTGGAACAGTCTCCTAGCCGGCACTCGTCTTTTCGCCATCAGAAGGGACGCCGCCGTTAGAAGTCGCCCATAGCATGCCGCAGTCATAGCTGTCACTTGAATGACTAGGCATCCCTCCCATAACTATTGGGTCGTCGCTTTAATCTGCGTCACCCGTTCCATACTTTTTTCGATATGAGCTCTCTTCTCCCTAGATTACTCGTTGGCTTCTAAGGAAATTAACCTCCCTTCCTACTGGCTTACCGCTTAACTTCTTTCCGCATCATTACCTTCATCGTCCTGAGAATTCCCCTACATGCTACCATCCGCCGAGTTTACTTTTGTTTAAGAAGTTCGTCCTTTCTGACATTGATCTGTTGGAATCCATGTCTTTGCCCTCAGCAATAGCTTTGTGTTCTGACATTTTCCAACTTGTGTCTTTATTTTTTTCTTAGTTTACAGTCTTCCAATATGGCTTCTACGAACGCAAGAAGTACCTCTTTTATTCAGACTAATTACATTTAGCGGATGTCCTCGGCTTCATGACTCGTCAAAATCGACCATACAGTCTCAATGATATCGTTGCTGCACTACAAAATACACACGGAAAAGCAGTAAGCTGTCCATCCCCTGTCATCCGTCCCGTCCCGCAGGCAATATCTAAGGCTGTTGATGATTTGGTCAATGAGGATGCCCTGTATGAAAAGCTGAACGGCAAACAGAAGGTATTTGTCATACCTCAGTCTACTCTTCCTCGACCCGATGACAACGAATTGATGGCCATGGACGGCCAAATTGAATCACTGACGAACACCTTGAAAGAAATACAGGAGAGCATAAAATCTGCAGAAGCCGGTACATACAGTGCTCACTCCTTCTCCTAACCTTAACAGAACTCAAACTAGTCGAATCCAGCCTCTCCATCGACGAGGCTCGGCAGGAGAACGCGAAAATAGAGGCTGAGGTTTGTCTAATTTCTTGAACTGTTTTCATCTACTCGCCCTTCGGGCACGATATCACCCTTTCTACCTTTGCTCAGCATCGCATTATCCATTTCAGATTGAATCGGTAAAAAAATCCATTGCCTCTCTCGATTCGCAAGAGGTACAAATTTCCCCTGAGGACTTCACCAAGGTCAGTTCCACAGTCCTTCAACACCCAGCATGCACTACACCTCGGGGACGGTGCACTGAAAATCTTGAATCTCTACTCACGTTTTCGAATCACTTAATAATTACTGTTTTCGTTTACCGACTTTAAGTGCTTATATAACTTTATTTCACCATTCGAAACAGATGACGCTCTAAATCTGAACACGCGCATGAGTTTCGAGAGACGGACGCTATGATAGGTCAGCCACTGCGACACTGCCACGTTCGCTAAGTATAGTGGATCTGACGAGTTTATTAGCCACTACAGTCAACTGAAGCTTAGAGGCTGGCCGACTGACAGAATAGGCGTATGTTTCACTGGCTCCTTAGTGTGGCAGATGTGAGACCGAGTTGATTACTTCTTACCAAGTGTGTGCGACACGCGTAAAGAGGGCTTCATGCTAGATAAACCTCGGCGTCCGCTCCTTTGTGACAGGTCAAACTTCCAGGCAGACAATTAGTGGCGCATGTGAACTCTAATAGGAATACTTTTAATGCGACAAACTTTCTTTAAGTGCCTTTTATTTTAGTAAAAACGCTCGGGTTATCATACATTACCCGACTTCCTTTTACTCGTCTTTGATACCCAAGCCTAGTCGTTTGCACAGACAGCGCCTCCGGTTCTCCTGGTTTTTGTTGGGCATACGCACTAGTGATGCGGTCGAGACAGCATTTCTACGGCCGTATAAGCATTGCGTGAGTGGCACTTCAAACTGACGGCCATAACTTTCATGAATTCTCCTACTTAGACGCAGCGACCTCTCCCCGCCCGTCTTGTTTCAAGTCGGAGAGCAGATCTTTAACCGCATCGCGTTTCGGCCTTGTCTTTGGACCAGAAGTCATATACTGCAGAAAAACGATAGTTGAACTGTAAGACTATGCCGATAGCATTGACTGCTTGGTTCACGTCTACACCCCTGAACGACCGTGAATTCCAGCCCACGCCCGCTCTTTCTAAGGTTCCGGTTGTTTCTCGCACATAATTTACCCGGTTAGGTGTGCTTTACTCCTTGACTTTTAGGCTGAAAAGCGGTGCCAGGCGGCAGTATCTGAGTGGAAGAAGCGAAAACGTATGGTAAGTCCCAGTTCCTTATGAAGATTACGGTTTATAGCCACCCCTCCACTTGGCTTTTATCCCGAAGCTTGGTTAGCACCTATTTCCACTCTCCGTTTGTAGGCCATGGAAATAATTGATGCGGTTGCTGAGGGCTATCCAAAGAGCCGGCGACAGATGATGGTAAGGTGTTGTTACGTTATATGAAGCCTTCTGCCCATCGAATGTCTCTCTCAACTCGGCGACTTGTCTGCACGCGACATATTACCGCAAGCAGCTGTTAGTCTGTTCAGTCTCCAAGTGGTGTAGCTTAAGCCGCTATGGAATGTCAAAGCCATAATAGTTATGACTAGAAAGGAGGAGAAAGCAGGTGAAGCTGCATTTCTACGGGCACGCGCTTGGGATCGTGTTGTTCAGACTCTCGTAGCTTTGAAATTCTCATTGTGACAGAACGACGTCTAGAAGAGAATTATGCACACATCCCTTCTACTGTAGGAGGACATGGGTGTAGAAACAGACGAGGATCGGGGTGTTTCCCTGTCGGCGTTCCTTTGACTCGCCACATCACCGAACTCCTTCCCAACTTTTGCAGCCCGGAGCACTTTTTTACCAATCCTGTTGTATTTTTATAATAGAGGCGTGCCAAGTAACCAAGGCTTTTCTTCTTGACAACCGGGTTACCTGCCTTCAGACTGCGTCGAAGGGGCGAAACCAACACAAACCACGGCTACGTTTGGGTGGCAAAGAGTGAGTTCTAGGAAAGCTACCGACGAACTAGAAATGCGTATTCCAAAGCTCTTAAAAAGGTTGTTTAGAAATATAAAACAAGAAATGCTTTGTAGGTAATGGACTGGTCGTTCAGTCTTCGGTGGCGCTCTCTCTGATTTTCGCCTTATCGATGATGTGAAACCTGACACTCGACAGTTGGGATGATTCTCAGTCCTGTCAAATTCACCTCAGTATGGAGTGTGACAGGACTGCGGCGTTGCATATGTTAGGTGCGGATGTCTGTAGCAATGCGAGTAATAAGGGTAGAATAATCCTTCAATATTCGTTTCATTGACAGGCAAACATAAGCGGTACCAGAATCGGTAAGCTGTTTTTTGTTCAGAGAGAAGACTCCCTTCGTCTCTACGAACTTTTCAAAATCATAAACGTTGCCGCCTATGCCGTAGTAGTTCAACTTATTGACCATTATGATTGAGGAGTCCGGGTGGCGTGCCAACGCTACATCGAGAACGTCGTGCAGTTTGGCGTATAGTTCCGGTCGGTAGATTGTCTCAGCGGTGAGGATGAGGTCGAAGCGGAGGTCCGGCAGGGCTCGCCAAAGTCCGCTCAGGTCGTTCCAGTCTCCAGAGTAGAAGGAGACAGACTCCGTCAGGCGAGTTGTTCGATCGTCGCCGGAGCAGGCTACCGATACATTGGGTATCGTCCAGGCCCTCAATATCAGTTCGTTGTAGTCCTGTGTCCGAGTCGAACATGAAGGAGAAAGGGAGGGGTGTTGAAACGAACGCAGTAAATCCCAGTAAACGGCATAAGATACCAGAAATAAAAGGCGGTTTGGGAAGAGGCTTTGCATAATTCTAACCGCGGATACCAGCGGTCGAAAACTTTGATCTATTGACAAATAGGTGGAAGACCGGTATGGCCACTTCTGGTTCCTTCTGCGGCTCATTCGAGAAGATCCGACCAAACATTCAAATTTGGCGAAGACAAAATTCTTGCTAGAGGTGACAACCGCGTGAGCCGCGAGCTGCTTGATTCATGCTTCACTGATCCCCCAGTCTACTCACAAGTGCAACGAACTTCCCCTTCCATACTCGATGCAGGGATTTCGCCTAGGCAGAGTAATTGGCCACGCGGGATGCGCACAGGTAAACACTGTTCCTAAAGCCAGGGTTGGTGGGTCAGACAGTCAAGAAATTATCACACTAACGTGATAGAATTGCACCAATTAACGACTCGAATGTCGGCCATCAAACAGTCATCACATCAAGTGCAACGATCCATGGCAAAGGGAGGGAGCCGGGAGCATTCATAGGTATGCGGTATCATGGCGTCTGCGTCCTGTAAGTACTGCAGCCCCTTGTGCATGAACCGCCCGTATCTGCTATTGTCTCTGATGATGGGTACGAACAGGAATCCGAGATGTCAGGCAGATAACGATCCTATCTTTTGCGATCGTGGCTCCTTCACTTCTAGTTTGTTAGCCGTCATCGGCCGGCTACGCTCAACCCCAAGTTTGCAACTCCTGAAGCCATTTTTTCCGCAACCCTTGGAGCTCGAATATACAGCCTGGTTAGAAGTCCAACACCCTAAACACTGACCCACGGGCTCGTTTTCTTGTTCTTTGCGATCCGGTTTATTTACAATGGTAGAGGAGCGCTCACCATGAACAACGCTAGAGACGGCTCTCAAACCGCCACTTCCAGTCGGTATCGAAATCTGCGTTTTATAAAGACGAGGCCCAGCCAATCGGGATTCGAGACTGGACGTGGGCGACCCTACCACGTCATTGAGCTGCGGTGGATTCTCGCGTTCCGTTATGATTACCAGCAACGGGCAGTCGTACGCTGCGTTAGCTTGACTGCAGATTCCGATCCTTCTCATTGCGAGTGCCCGTGGTGGACAGTAGTGCGTCAGCAAAGGTCCACTACTACTTGACGACTGCATGGGTCCATGTTCCGTCTGGCTTCCCACTGTCGCTCACCGCATTTAAGTACGCCATGGTCATGACGGTGTCTGTTCTGCACCAGAACTGAGGTTGGTGACACTACCTACTACTTCCAAGTCGTGATAACCTGCAGAGCGCAGTCTCGGACGAAAAGTGCCGCTAAACTAGTCATCTTTCACATCATTTCCCGTGTCTTCTTGAATTTAATGCAGCTTCTGATTCCCTTCATTGACGGCAAAAATCGTTGCGACATTCAAGGCCCACACCTGCCCGACTAACGTACGATTTTGTGTCCATCATAATCTCTCCCAAATGTTTGACATTTAGTTCAGTCTTCCACAAGTTCCATAATGAGTACGGCGTTCACTGGGTCCTCAAAAGAGTTGTTCACGGCTTCGACGGCGTTTAAGTTGCATGGACGCAGGTTGACCGGCCGTATGATGTTCTTGTGCTGACTCCAAATATGGATTCTGTGTCTCAGGTGGGCGAAGTCGTTAAATCGGCTGGTGAATAGTCTCAAGTATTCGGTGGTCAAGTTAATGCCGAGCGAGCAGACTAAGGATGATATCATCGCCCGATCTAATGCTGTTCGCAGCTTTTGCAAGCCTTCGAAAATGAATATGGACGACCAGTCGTTGGACATCGATATCACTAGGGTCAGCTTGACCAGACAACCGTATCAAACAACGAATAGGCAGTCCAGTCCAGGTAAAAAATGATTCAGAGGTCATGATGGAACACATAAAAACACGGTTTATAGCTGGGGTGAAAAAGTGTCTGGTGAGGAGGCTACCGCGTCATCCGAAAACTAACCTGAAAGACAACACGGTTTGCACCTTGATGGAGAGCGTAAATTCCCAGAAGACCAGATCCGCAGCCTAGGTCCAGGACACGCTTTCCCTTGAGGGAGTTACGGTCTTTTCCACCTTCAGAGTCCAGAAAATTGAGTAAATGTCTCGTTCCCTCCCATACAGTGAAACCGCCCTCTATGACTCCAGAAACCACATCCTTGTCTTCATGGAGAGCTGTTAGGACAGCCTCATCAGTGGCACTGTCACCAGAATTCCGGGTTTTCACCAGATCTTCGATGGCCGATTCGTCCAGATATTCAATTACTAGAAAGTTGAGAAAAACACAAAGTGGATGTAGGATCAAGTTTGATCCTTAGATGACTTTGCGGACGAAGTTGACTATGTTTAAGGACAATGCTGATGACCTGTCACGTTAACAGGGGCGGGACCTTTTTGTTGACTAGTGGATAGGCCGGCTGCAATTTTCGTGCAGTGTCCTGGAAATTTTCGGTGCAATCACCTGTGCTGCTAGTATGAAGTTGTCTCTTCTAGTGCCCTGGCTCAAGAACTTAGCCGCTAGCAAGCGGTAGTGAGAGAACCTATTTGATGGCAGTTTACGGTTGCCATGCCATAGTGTCTCCATCGGGTGGATGGCACACACCTCGGCCCTCGGTACCGTCCGTGGTGCCGTCGCCACTGGTCTGCAGCCTATTAGTCACCAGAAGCAATAGTTAATTTGTTTTGAAGCTACCATCCACTAAAAGTCTGGCATCCGCCACCCGTACATGTGCCGGGCAGTCGACAGCAACGTCAGCGGGTAAACTCATCGAAGATAAAAGTGGTACGAGACCGTTGGATACATCCCATAGGAATCTGACAGTGGGCGCCCACACGAATCGACACACATAAAGACCTGGAGGAGTTCAACATGTGCCCCCTTTT
This sequence comes from Spirometra erinaceieuropaei, assembly GCA_902702965.1. Classification (NCBI taxonomy): domain Eukaryota; kingdom Metazoa; phylum Platyhelminthes; class Cestoda; order Diphyllobothriidea; family Diphyllobothriidae; genus Spirometra; species Spirometra erinaceieuropaei. Next base: position 1,159,044 of record CACRXP010000087.1, on the reverse strand, counting down.
TCAAGCATATTTCAAATAAACGTCATGAAGAAAGTGAATGTATATGTCTAACGGGTTACACAATTTAAAGCTGATACAGAGCAATCTGTATGACGATCGCATCATAAAACGAGGGCTCACCTTTACCGCTTGGTAAAAAACATTTTCGGCGCGGAAGAGCCAAAGCAGGTAGCCAGGCTAAAGGGATTAGTGAGTGAGAAGCAAACAACCATCGGAGAGGGTAAGGAACTTTGGAGGGCAGGACTCAGAGCCATCAGACTTCTCAACAGGCTCTTTTTCTACGGTTTTGTCTGCGGCCCCAAAGAAGTCGAATCTGAAATCCTTAAGTTGTCAAGGCATTGGTTCTCACTGCGGTTACCATTTCGTATGTAAGGCTGTTTGCGGAAAAATACCAGCGGTTAAATGTGGACCAGTGAGCAAAGGTTATGCAATTCGAAATAAACTCTCAGAAATGTGGGTAAAACTAGTATTTGAAAGTGGCTTTGGATAGTATGGTCCTCAGAACATCGAAGATACCCCCTACGCTAACACTGTGAACCGACTCTTCTGCAAAACTGCCTTGGCATGGTGTCCGCGGAAGAAATACATTCAGATGCATCGTCTTCCCAAAGGATATTTTCGCCCATATGCTCTTGAAGTCTGTAAAGAGCACAGATCGAGCCTTCAGATGCTTCAAATGACGAAAGCATGCCATCTACGAAGGTCGCTTAGATGCTTGTTCTGAAAGGGCTCAGTTCACTTATCTGTGTAGAATGTGTGCTTTGAAACCCATCTCCCACGTGCAGCCCAGTTTTCCCGGACTCTTTTTTGATTATGAATGAGGCGGTTCAGACTAATGACAAACCAAGCCAAATCAATGACTGCGATTCGACGAGTAAAATTGGGGTGCATAACAATGACATCAGGGGTAACTGTCATGTTGCACAAAATGGTTTGAAGTAATGAAAAAAGAGCTCAGATGGAATCAGTGCCGACTGTAGTGTGCAGCCATGCCCGTAAGTTTATGATCAGCGTCTTGACGTACACCCCAAATCTCAACCTGATAACTAGTCTCATCCCATCCGGCCCGAAGGTTGTGTAAAAATAATCATCATTCTCACCAGCGTCACCGATGAACGTCTTGGCTAACCCTTCCAATTGGAATCGTCTCGGAAGACAGGTGTCTGCACGGTTATACAAACATCTAAAGGAGGTCTCCTTGCGCGCAGTCGGTCACAAGACACGAGGAGAAAAACTGCACTGTTCATGAGGCCATGTTCTCCCAAACACAACACTTTCGGACCATGTGTGGAATATAAATGCAGGTGTGGAGAGGGCCGGGACGACCTCTCGGTGCGCGGATGCACAAACGAATGGCATTGCCTGGTGTAACAAATACTGGTGTAGTAGCTCCATAAAGACACGGAGTAAAATTCCAAACGATCAAAAAGCCCGATGGTAGTATCAACACGGATGCCAGGACGACCACATGCCAAACCTAGCCTAAAGACTACAAGTAATCCATGTCTTTTAACCCCGGCAACGAATTTGTGAATGTAAACGGTAAACGCCGGTTCATGCAAAGGGTGTTAACACAAAAACGCAGGACAGGTTTCCTCCAACATCCAGCGATTGCTGGGTGCGTACAGGACAGGCTCCGGAGGCCACAACAAACGTTCCCAATTTGAAGCGTGCCGGAGATCATAACAAACAAGAAATGTACCTATGCGCCATTCGAAAGTGAGCAAACCCCTGAAAATCATACATAGAATGGAAAAAATCACCGTAGGATTTATACGGTAAAATAACGCTGAATATTCTGATTTTGTGCGTTCAGAAGTCGAACCCACACAGGCAGGGATATGACAACTCGCTACTAAAAAGTAGTATATAGAGTGATAGATCAGAAACCAATTAGAACAGTTACGGCCCGTATATTGCATCTAACAACGGCGTCTAACTGCAGTCTACTTTCTAAGGTCACTTTTAACCTTCCCCTTTTAACGGATGCACTGAAACAGTACTCTTGCCATACAATCAATAAAGGAAGATTGTGATTTTGTGCGCAAAGGTGAAAAACAAATCCACATAGCAAGTGCTTGTATTATGCTGGCACATTTTGGGTACGGTGTCAAAAGAATGCCCACACGCTCCCTGGCTGTGATACGCACGTGATGTAGTGACTCCAGAGATCCTGTCAACGTCATGACTGCTTCTACTCAACGAGCGTCTTGTGTTGACTAACAAGGCTGGCACACTGTCAGTTCAGAAAAGCCGGCGGCGCGGACGTTAGGTGTGCGCAAGGTGGTAAGCTCCGTCGAGTCTTCAATTTACTGCCACACTGTGGGCGACAGGCGGTCAGTGGGGCTCATAAAAGCATAAAGTAAGGTTTTGGCTGAAGCGTAGGTTCTGGCTTCGGTGGTTTGAGTGTCTGACGTGTTTCGTATTGGCTGAATGTTATCTGCCTGTCCACTTACTTTTTCGCGTTTTTATCCGTGTGTAACTACTTACGTGTTCTCAAGGAAATCGAGGATTTTTTAGAAAGCGAACCGCGCGCCAATTTAAAGGAACGCGTTAGAAGACGATGCGGAGTGTAGGGAAAATGCGTTTCTCCGTCGTAGTCCAATAGCCGTTTTTCGATGTCAGAATCAGGACTGAAGAGCACGATGGGCAACGACGAATGGTTTTTCGAGTTCTGTGGATAGTTTCAGCAATACCCATGTGCTAGACTCTCTTGTGTGCAGTGCAAGCACAGCAAATACGGTAGAGGATG
>CACRXP010000087.1:1134431-1148230 GCA_902702965.1 Spirometra erinaceieuropaei | reverse complement strand
TGGTGGTGGTGGTGGTGGTTCACGAACCATTAACGAGGGCCACGTCTTCAGTCTTGTTGTCGAAACACATCGCGAGACTGGGGAATGCAGGACTCCTCCTTTTTGTTGTTCGAATTTAGCACTGCCCGTAGGTAATGGCAGTTCTTGTCGATTCCTCCGGAAGAACTACCATGTCTCTCGTGTGCATGGTCATGCAGTAATTACTTTCTTTACGCGCAGAGTATATGGCACGTAGTGGGAAATCCATAAGCGCAAGTCTGGTTTGAAATAATTCAGGAGTTGAAATGCGTTTTTGCTTCAAAAACTAGTCAGTCTGCAACAAAATTCCATAATATTTCAGATACCACTGGATGTCGGCTTTCGAATGGACTTTCTTCCAGCGGCATGCAAGAATAATACTCTGCAAGAAATGACTACTTATGTAGCGCGAATTTTCTCATTGATCTTCGATGCCCTTAAAAATTCAATTATATTTCATAGAAAACATGCATAAAATATGTATTGTTTCACTCATTCGGTAGCAAATTACGTCTTCTTCCAATTTTTTACCCGAAGAAGGGATATAATTCAGTTTTAAAAAAGTTTCTGATTGTGGGTTTTTTAAATACCGTGAAATGGCCGTTCATAAAATCGTCATGTCTCTGCATTTGCAATGGATCCTGTGTAGTTAACAAAATGGATCAAATCCACTGCTAAATTTTATGAGCCCTAAATGGTCTCCCTTCATTACCGTAGAGAAATGTATGGTTTTCAGTATGCGGTAAACATACGGCGTGTAATTTGAAAACCCTGAATCTAAGCGCAACGGTAGAGCGAGTTCAGAATTATTCGGGAATCGGAAAAGTTTTTCCCAGACAAATTATACCCTTCCGTCGAGCATAAAATTAGAAGACGTAATTGTCTACCGAATGAGTGAAACAATACATATTTTTATGCACGTTTTCCATGAAATATAATTGAATTTTTAAGAACATCGAAGACCAATGAGAAAAATGCATGCTACTTATGTGGTTATTTTTGCAAAGTTTAGTTCCTGCATGCAGTTGGACGGAAGTCTATTCGAAAGCCGGCATCCTGAGTTAAGTGAAATTTTATGGAATTTTGTTGCAAACTGAGCAGTTTTAAAACCCTACCTAACTAATCTTTTCGATGCGAAAACGCATTTTGGCATCTCGGTTGACATTTCATGAGTTAGCCCACCTACTGTATATTGCCATGCAAACAGGACATGAGGACAGAAACCGCCTGCAATACGGGTGGCTTTGGACCAAATTCCAGTGAACTTGGAATAGCGTTTAAGGTTAGGGTTGGGGTCAAGTTAGGGGTTAGGTTTACGGCCAGACTTAGCTTTAACGATAGGGTTGGTCGGCATCAAGTTTAGGGTTAAGATAGAAGCTACCGTTAATTGCTCCGTGTACGGAGCAGGTTATACACGTCCGAAGACGAGGCATCACTTCAAATGCATATGTGCAAATAGCTGGCTTGTTTTGATTAGACCCATCTTGGTCGACCATATGGGCACCACCCATCCAACAGGTGCATGGAGGCCATCCAAATGGTGCACAGTGCTAACGTCTAGTAGCACAGGCGAAGGCGGTACTCGTACGCCCAGAAGATCCTGTCCGGATTTTTAAATGTGGCTTTTAATCGAACTGGTCCTCTCCCGTAATCGAAATCCGCATCCCACCTACCGGAAAGTGTGGAAGCAGATGCTGAGTAACAGCAGCTTATGATCACTATCCGCTCCCTCGCTTTCGTTCTAACTGCATCACTGACGTCAGTTCGGCCTCATTTGACAGTCCACTTACCGAAGTCCCATTCCGCTTAAAGTTTAATGGTCTTTCTTCTCAAATGGGAAGCAGTGGTTGGGTGATTTTACTTTTTTCTGCCTTGCCCAAATAACGGACGGATTGTTCCACACCCATGGGTCATTTATTCGACTACTCTAACTCCCAAACATGTTTACAGCACCATTTTAAGGACATTTACCCGACATGCACGAAATAGCACCTTCAGGGAGTGTCTCATACTGCTCTTAAAATAATTCAAAATTATACCTTTTTCACCATGTTCATGGCCGCCCTGGTGAAGTAACTGACTAAAACTTGGTGATTCACTCCGATCTCCTCCACAGAAAACTGGCGACGTCTGACGCGAGACGCATCGAATCGCAGTAGAGGAAAGCTTCTCTCTCGAGGCTGGCTGGGCATCTGACGTGGCGATTGGATCTGAAGCATTATGCGAGCCAGGCTGATCGCCACAGACTCCGGATTGGAGGACAACAAACGTTGATGACAGGGCTGTCGACGCAGGCAGCTCGCATTCAACTGTCTGGGGCTCCGGAGGCATGGAGGTGTTAATGTTGTCACTTGACGCGACGGCGGTGGGTTCCGATAGGCTGTTTGGCACCACTAAGTTAAAAACATTATAGAAAAACGAACGTGAACTAGTGTGAACTGATGGTATGTTTTCTGTCAACAAGGAAAGTGTTCTATGTTGCCCACCGAACGGGCAACGTGGTAGATGCGCTGGACCAACACGGGCGTCATATCGGATCTTGACATGCGTTATCGGAACGCACACCATAACAAATGTTAACCCTTCCGGAGTGCGGTTGCAGACGTCGCGCACATTGAGACCCTTGCGTCCCTCCCCATTGTTGTTGCCGGTTAAAATTCTGGTCATTTGCTGTGTGGACCTGGGGATGTGGAGCGGAGCGCCAAGGTGCGGGCTCGACCGTGCCATCCACCTGCACCCCCTACCGCCTCCGGTCTTCTTAACTCTGTCTTGACACCGGATCCGGGTGGGGAAGTAAAAGAGAGGGCAGAAGATGCTGTGCAAGTCTACCATCACTATAAACTAAATCACGCACAAGTCGCCGTCCCTGCCCTCGCCTTGCGTGGAGCACACGGTGGACAATGTCGGCAACGACAGTTAAACCGTCGGCATGTACTACTGATTGTTGTACTGAACAAGCAAACGGCAAAACTAATAATCCTTCATTCCGCCTAACAGACTGTTTGGTGATACAATCAATAAAGATAAGAGCCCAAACTACTGCTTCGACCTATAACTTGATCGCCTTGCGCTACGCCCGAAAGCATAACACTGTTTTGTGGAGGGCTTCTATTCCATTTCAGAAATGAATTCTGGCGAAATTACAGGCTTTCCGTTTGAAATTGTTCATATTTTATGCAATAAGCCGTAGAAAGACAATAGGAAACTAATGATGAGCAAAATCCCGCATGAGTGCGTCAGGTAACAGCAGAAAGTCGATAAACCGGACGTCTTTTCATTTAACTGGTATTAAGTCAGAAAACATGTCTAAAGTACTTATATATGGAAATTATGCTACTGCTGGATGAGAACTCCTGAATGGGCAGCGGTTACTCTCATGAGGCTAGGGCAATTCAGTTGAAATATTAATATCAACCTTTAGGCCAAAGCTAAGAAAACGTGCAACGTAGACCTTACTCCAAGCTCACACGTTAACCCTTGACAAACCAAGAAACCCTGTCCTCCACTAATATTTATGACACTAGTTTTGAACTACCCATAAACTTTCTGTTTCCGATGTTGTTCTGAATTGCCTTGGTAATTGCAGGTGAAATTGGACAACGGAAGTAATATCGCTGACTATGTGCAAACATTTGTACAAGGTCAGATTTAAAAAATTATACTACTGACTGCTTTATCTGACAGATATGCACTTTAGGCGACTATTCCACACAATTGTAGGTCAAAAACTTCCAGCCTAACCTTCTAAGGTCCAAGCATATGCAGCTTTTTCCAAATGTCTTGCCAGATTTGAATGATGTTGGACATGACATTTGAAAAAAATTACTTTGTCTCTGCATTCAACTGAAAGTCCTATATGACATGTGTCGATCTGTACCATCACTTTTTGGTCATTAAAGATTTAGTCAGAAAAATGCAGGCCTAAAATCTCCAAAGTCAAGATTCACAAGACTTCAAAGGTTGTTGCTTTTGGAAGCTAAAGAGATTTCGAGAAGCATTCTCCAGGGAACGCGAATAACAAAAACGGCAACTGCTTAGTCTCACAAACGTTTACATTTTGAAAGCCTGAGCCACATTCTTTCTCACAAGATACGACATTTCCACATTTTCTGTTAAGTATCGAAGCTCAGAGTCAGAACTTTAGTTGAAGCACCATCAAAACCAATTAAAAATTACAAAATACACACGAAAAGTAAGCCGACATTGTCTTCCGGATTAGATTCACAAAGACCGTTGCAGTAACGCCAGCACGTTGCCACGTACGAGTTAACTTACCATTATGTTTTTCATTGGTCAGTGTTGGGGCCTCATTGACGTGGTGTTTCCCATCTGGAAATATGAAAAGATGTACGATTCCGCGTTTAATGAACTTCAAAATGTTCTGTATACATGGTTTTGCGAAATGAACGAGGCTGGATAGGGGACGCATACTCGTCCTTCATTCACAATGGATCAGTCCTTCACAAACTCCGAGTTTGTAAGCATTTCGTCAAAATCTAGTTTATCTTGCTCAGTAAGAAAGGGTGATAGACGGATGCTGAGCCTTTATAGTAGAGCATTGCAAATATTTTTAATTTTAATTGTGCAAGGAAATCTGCAAGCACAATAACCTTATACAACAGCGACCAGTGCTTTATTTACTCTGGACACCAAATTAGCAGTGTTTCAAAATAGTTGATGACTGTAAAAGGTGTGCATGTCATTGACCGAAAAAGAAACTAGTGTGTGCAAAATGAGCATACCGACAGATACAAGAGAGCCTGCAATGATAATTTCTGGCCTATTAAACTTAATCGGCCAACCACATTCAGCCACAGATGTGCTATACATGCAGTTCTAACTCGTTTTTTGCTGATTAGAGGTCTACTTCACCAACCAATGAGCAACGGGCTCGTCTTTTCGGTTGTGATCGGGTGCATTGACTATGGTAGAGGACGCTCACCGATCGCGATACGGGACACACTCGTCCCGTTCTGCCTTCGAGCTCGATCAAGAGTTGGGCAGGTTGCCGCACAGTGACTATTGGTATACGCCAAATGAGTATATTGACAAAGATAATGCATTCGCTTTTAAAATGATTGGACATCTTTATTATGGCAAGAGGGGATTGCCGGACTTTTCGCCTTACGATATAGCTTATCTTTATACCCGGAATTCCAGTCAGAGCTTTTGAGGTAGGAACTTGTCCAGGACTGTGCTAACCGAATTCTTCTGATTGTCACATCACGCAACAGTTTCGGACAAGGTGGGAGCTTAGATAACCAAAATAACGAACAAATGACAACCAGTTGCGCTGACCACAACAAATCATAAAATTCTTCTTCTACCTGATACTTATTATTCTGCTGAAAATAAGCAGAATTTTATAAATGTTTAAAAACCGTTGGACATCGATCGTCATTTGCTATGCTACTAGCCCGTACTATTTTAACTTACAAATTAAAGCCTTAACTTGAAAAAATTTAAGTCTGACGTAAATTCATTGCATTGTTATTTGCCGACTTCCTCAGCAAACCACATTATCCCCGGCTGAAAATTTTGCAAAAGTCAAACATGACCTATTAACCAATGGGGCAGCCATAGTGCCGCGTAGGCAGAATTAATTTATGGAAATGAACCAAGCAATCTAAAATGACTGTAAATGTCTACCTCTAAAATGTGTGTTGCAGGCAAGTAGTCTGAGACAAACTTTTTCGATGTGAACTGATTGAATAAGATAACTAGATGTTTAAGATCACATCTCCGTCCACACTCGCCGAGCTGCAAGTCTTCAGATTTGGTGATACCAAGTACAACCTATACAATGCTGACCATGTATGTCATCTGGCATGCATGGGCCTTCAGTTTACCTTAAGTTGAGGAATTCAGTTTTGGATACCAGTTTGCGTTCAGAGTATGGCAGGTTAACCATCCCAGTCGTCTGTCATTACCGGCATATAAACTACCCTCACACCATTGCATCGTAGCTGATAGGTCAAACTGGTTAGGCAGATATCCGCCTAAAAGACAGAACACAGAATTTGGTCGGTGTCTGTCTGCTGTTTGCATGCTTCTTTGGAACACACTTTCAACACCTTTGTCCCCAGTCCGCTTAGATAAAGCCTTCAAAACACCAGCGGGAAAAGACAACGTCTGGATGCAAACTCTGTTAGGGGAAATATTGCGTTCCGGATACCCTAAGTGGCAAGTAAAGCAGACCACATCATATACGCCATTGCCCTATAAAAACAACTTTTCACCGTATAGAAGAGTCTACCTTCCGCGTTGGTGCTGGCTTGACCTAAAATGAGCGGTGCTGGTGCTGCGGGCTCTGGTACCACCTCAGGAGTTATTCGATCGGTGCACACGTTCATCACACTCTTCTCTTCGCTGGGTTGTTCTGAAACTTCTGCATCCCCCTCTGCGTCCTCTTTGGCGTTATTGGAATGTGCTCTCCCATTCTGTTCCGCAGTACTGTCTTCGGTCTTCTCCACGACCTCAGGTGCTCGGGTGCTCTCTGCACTTTGTTGCATACTCTGAAGGTCCTCATCCGTCCACACTGCATTTCCGAAAGGTGCAAGGAGCAGATGAATGTAATCATCGACGACTGTCATCTTGCTCCGCTGAATGTCGAATTTCCGCGTAAATTTCCTTGACTCCCAGTAGAAGTAAGTATAGGGGAAGATGGCACCATAGGAGATTGAAGAAACCGACCCCTCCGACGAGTGAAGCACTGACGACCGAGAGGCTCTAGAAGATCCGTCTACGTCATCAGACTCTGAGGAAGCATCAGTTGCACAAACTAGTACTAGTAGGTATATTCGAAGTCCGGTCACTCTCAACCAAATCTGCCCATTACTGGGCTGTTGAATATCAGGGGCATTAATCCATTCCCCATTCCTGGATTCCTGCAAGAATTCCTCATGTGGGTCTGTTGGCTGACCTGATATCGTCCCGGGTTTCACTCGACAAAGTGAAGAGGCCTTCTTAGATCTAGTCTGTCTTACCGGCGAGTGATCTTCCCTCGCCCGAACGCACGCCATGAATTTAGAAGTCCATTTGGTCCCGCTAGAGGACTTGGTGAGCTTGATTTCAGCTGCCGGTTTTCGCAGGCCAGGCAAATGCAGCCGAATGTGCAACTGATTTTCATGCTTCCGGAGGCCTTTGACTGGCGCCGATATCTTAGTGACCTCTACGTCATCTGGGGGTACAAGCGCAAATGACTGCTCAATATTTGGCTGTGTGAGGTCCGAAGCACCTAAATGTAATTCCATGAGACAAACATTTGACCAGCCGTGTGCGGCAGCTATCGTCCACACCCTCGTGGAAGAAAACCGGATGTCGCGCCGACAGTGGGTCTGGAATTAAATCAATATTACGGCGTGGTGCTGGCAGCATGGCCTTGGAAATTCCACGTCAGAAGTGGCCAATCATAGTTCTCCATCTGATGCGCACAGTAGCGCTGTAGAAGAGCAGCACGGCCTTGTTGTTTAAATGTGACCTTGTCAATCTTCAGAAGACGAGGACGCGATCGTTGGAACAAGAAATTTATTGGCCTGACGTTTCGGATTCTCACTCGAATTCATCATCAGAGACATTCGCAGATAAAGGTGATGATGGCACCAGGAGTGCAGTAGTTATAACACGTGGCTGCCGTGGGCCGTATGCGCACTGCAATTAACAGTTCTCGCAATCACCGCTGGGGCCGTAATTGATGCGGTGGTGGCTTGTCGGTACGAGTCCGAGTCGTTAATTGCCGTGATTTAGTCATCCGTGTTTCAGCGATCGCATCTTTATCTTCTGAACTGTTACCTGAAATTCGCCTGTTCGCTTCTTGTCAATCTTGTTTAAATGGCTAAGAAAACGCCCGAAAACAGGAGGTTGAGAAGAAGACGGGACAGAAATAGTTATTGAGCGTTGTTATATGTTTAATAAACTTTTTTACCACCAATCTACCCTACTTTGCGTGTGCTTCCGCTTGGAGACCAATGAGTCCACTTCACAATAGCTTACAGGATTCCGACCAAGAAGACGTTCGATCCAGTGGTAACACTAAAGATGCATACACAGACTGTCGTCTGGAGGAAGAAGCCAAACCCCCACCCCTGCGTGGCTCGGACATTACAGTGTTGCAAGGGATCATAAAATAGGCAGGGTTATTTGAAAGGATTGAGGCCACTTTTTTCGCGCTGATCTTGGGATGAAAGTGGTGTAACCGGGCGTCGGTGAAATAGCTGGTGCCGTATCTCTCACGCCCACCAACCCATAGCCCACACGATTCGCCGGAACTCGTCTGTCCTTAAGTTGGGACATTCTCTGTCCCCCGCAGTTGTCCGTATCTCTACGTCCTCTACCGGTTGTTAAATTGTCATGACGATGTAACCTCCCATCCGGACGCATTATTCCCTCGATGTAACTCATCCATTCTCATGCAGTAACTGCTTCTCTGTACGTTAAATCCACTTCTGTTATTAGCATATTCCTTGTACCCGCCCGAGTCTTGTTTTGTATTTTTTGTCTGGATGGGTATGATGGAGTGTCTGGTACTTTTTCAGTGTATTCTACGTCGGGGTTTCCCGTTCTACGTCACTTTTTGCGTGCTTTCCTCAACATCCTAGGTCGCAACAGCGCACCCATCCGTGTAAACGAGCAGGATGGATGTAGATGCGACTGCGCATTTGTGCATTAAGAGCAGTAATTGTCGTAATATTTCCACAACTACGCGTAATTTTATGATCCAGACTAGCCGGACCCCGCAACGCTTTGCTGTGGCTCAATCTGATGAATTGGGAAATAAGGGAATGAGAAAGGAACACGTTCACAATTAAGAAAAATGTAAGGGCAACCGGTTGGCGGTACGTATTTTGTGCGAAACCCAAGATTGTCCTTCTAGCCGCTGTCGAAGGCAGGGCAATTTTTTGCTGCACCCAGTCGCGCTGGAGAATTCTGAAGTAAGTGGTGCCGGCTGCCTTTATTCACGTACCTACAAATGCACCTGATTCATTTCCCGGAATGGCAGTTTTCCACGTTTATGTGAGCTGCGTTTTACTTTTAAAAGCAAAGGCGAATACGAACCCGCCCAGCGGTTACCGACTTCTAAGTCACCGATTCGCATTCGTACGATTGCCAATTTGCCGATATCTTCCGCTGATCATTTTCGGTATAAGGGACTTCCGTCTATCTTGTCGGGGGGGGGAGGGGGGGGTTGAAGAATTGGCATTCAGTGCATCCAAGGTCCATATATCATATTCTTCGCCACAACTTCATGCAAATCATTGTCGACGTCGATATCAGGTAATTCGGGGCATACTGCGTCGTCGATTTCGTTGGAAGCCATCTTGTTATAGAGCCAGATCAGGACATGTGCATGGGACAGTCCCCTCTTTTTGCCCTTCCACCTAATACATCCAGCAGCGCACAGACCCAACCACCTCGTGTTTCACCATGAAGTTCATCAGCGATTGCAGTTTCTTCCTGAAAACACGTGCTGTGATGTCATACCCATCCACCGACGATTACCCAGGAAGTAAGAGCTATTGAATATCCCCCAAACTGGATTACATTGAAAGGTAATGAGTAGGTCTGGACGCCCCGTACTGACAAACGTAAGCAATTGCACCTCGAGCGTACTCGGACATATGGCGTGGACTCTCTGTGCATGTGGACGACAAAAGCGTTAGTCTTACAACGTTATCTATATTACCGTCGTTTACAAATGCATCATGCAAAGGAATGTATCCTTCAGAGCGCAGCTTGGTCTGATTTAAGCGAATGAAAGCAGGCGTTCAGTTTCGATTTTTGCAAACATATCCACAATGCAGTGATGAAGCTATTTACGGCATTTCAAGAGGGGATTACTTACATTTTGTCGGATAATAAGTCGGCAGGAGTAGTGGTTCATTGTGCTGCATTTCATGTGCGTTACCTCGTCACTGGCTGGGTTTATCATCTTGACGTTGAAGTGATATCAATCGGTACCGTCCCGATAAGTAAATGGATGTTGCGTTTAAATCGGGCTTCGACTGCCGGTATATATGGTATCACCTTACCCTTAAATCATTAGTCTTCCAACGGTTGTTGGCGTACCGTCGTTCACAACAGCATCAGGCTGCGTGAATGCTGAGCACGGAGTCGTGTTGGACGCTGGCGCCATTCGGCCACTCCCAGCTGGCTGTGTTCATCCTGTTGCTGAACGAAGCAGGCCTGAGGCTGCAGAACGCGGTAGCCGTGACCGCAACCGGGCTTCCGCAAGCCGAGCTGCACAATACTGAGCGGACACTGGGCGACAGCCCCATTATGTGTGTTGTGCGGGGGGAGGCAGGCGCTGGTGTTAATTGCATCAAGTCCTCATCCCCCGAGAATACCCGAGGAAGCAGTGACGGCCCTATAACATGGACTGTGGGACAACTTTAAGTGGCGTCCAAGTGTTGCGTGCTTTATTGCCGCAGGGTGAGTGGTTTGCTCTGGCGGCCCATATTGCATCGGCCCAGAGAGGGTGGAGGGCCTGCTCAAGTGCCTGCAGGGGGGTGGTGGGGTGAGCGCGGCTGTCGGGCGGAGCGAGTGCGTTTGAGCGAATGTCGGTCAAGTGGCCACAGTCTGGGCGCACATGTGTCCGCGCGGATGTAGGTCAAGTGGCCGCAGCAGGTGGCGTTGGTATGCCGGAAAAAAATCCGGTTTTTTACCCATCACAGGCATACCATCGGCATAATTACACAACTGAACAGACAAAAACCCGGCCCTGTGCGCGGGTCGGGTTGTGTCCAAATGTCATTTAAATCGGTGCAGTACTTTCGGAGATTAGATATAACACAGGAAAAAAACCCTTCCATTTTTATATATATAGATATATAATCTGGAGGATTTCGGTTTGCAACGGTCCTGCAAAGCATCATTTATTCACTGCAAATGAGAACGAAATTATTAGCTCGATGTACGTGTTCGCCTGAGATACTCAAACGAAAGATCTTTGGACAATGACGCCGGGCATGGCCATGATGGCTGCCCGCAACAAAACCATCAATCCTGAAGCATTTTTATGTTCTCTACATACTAGCACACACACACCGATGAAATTCCAAACTTTCGATTTGGCTTACCATCTCAATTTTCTTAAGCAGATGACGGTGAATTTATTCACAGACTCTTTCGCCCGGATGCAATACGTCGAAGGTGTCCGTTCCACTCATACCAACGTGCCAACTCATCGGCATACCCGGCTGATGCTCCGCCTGCTTCTCTGCACTGTTCGTGGCATCAGTCTGGCCTCCGGCACTAGAAAATCTCGCTGCCATCGACAAACTCTCTCAAACATAAGTATGCACAAAGTCCAATAATTAATTTTGAACGTTCGCCTCACGGCCCACATCCTTACTTCGTTCTGTGTCTGGCGGATAATGGTTATCCACGGGCGTCATTACGATGGCTGACGTCCTTGTTCAGGCCTGCACTGCTTCAAGGTTATTCACATTTGCAGCTGGCGGTTGCTGATTGGCTGATCTGCAGCCACTCGACCGACCTCAGCTCGGACACAGGTACGTCCAGGCAGTCACGGGCGATCGTGTCATTTGACCACGTCAGCCCGCGACGACTGCAACACAAGACGACGACAGTTGGATCATCGTTGCAGGTGGTGTCCATCATGCGCCCCACAACAGTGTCGACCCAGGGACGGCGACTTGCGTGTGAATTAGATGATAGTCGACCTGCGCTGCATCTACCGTGCACTCTCATCCCTCACTCTCCTGGACCCGGCATTAATAGTCAAGGAAACCGGGGTTGCAGGGGGGGGGATCGGACGCCTTTTGTCTTTTTTCCACTCCGGACTTGGACTAATTATTGAGTATACATCCACTGCTTAAATAGCGCAACTTCAGAGCTGAATCAGTGCTATTTGACTGGAGGGAATTTCGAATTACTAAAAGCTGGCAGCATGTCAAAGTAACTGCTCAATTCTCGCAGGTTTCATTGTTTCACCTAAAACTTAGTCCATTTATGGCGGCTGCCTGCAAGAGCCTTTGACTGGACAGAATTGCGCAAAATACTAGGAATCCTTTTTGACCAAACTGTGGAAAACTCGGGGTCTCGGTGACATTCGAACCCACGACAGCAAGGGAGGCTTTAATTTAGCCAACGTTCTAACCATCTGAGCTAGGATGCCCCAACGGACGACGCGAGTTTAATCACATTTGGGTCATGTTAACCCCCTCCCAACCGAGTTTTTCACAAATGAGTCAAAGGGGATTATTTGAAATCTGCCAAAACACCTCTGAAAATACCCGGAAGTTATTTCTCTACTGAATAAAGACACACTCCCTAACTTAACCGGTTACTTGAGCCACCTGTTTTGAGTTGTGTTCGTAAAAGGCTAAATTACCTTCAAAAGAAGTAAAATGAAGTTTAGACAAGGGAAATAACGCTCCTCTTCACATAAGCTGGAATATTCATGTGTCTTAATTAAGAAATGCCGTATGTGAAATTGCTTTTTGCGGCTGTTCAGAGGGTGGATGCTACGCTACAATCCCACATCGATTTACATAGATTACGGGTGAACTACACGAGACGAAGAGTCACCCGTTAACCGAAACACTGAGTGAGACAAATGCTCTTCCATCTAAACAGGCTAAACAAATCACACATTCAAATGTCGCAAACTAACTCGCGTAAAACAGACACCCTTTACAGCAGGAAATGGAGACTGGAAAACCGTCCGAGGGCCCCAGAAGACATGAGACCGGGATAATCATTCAGCTGGTTATAAAGATAAAGTTCCTAGTCCACTACCATGACTTAGCCAGCCACGCAATAGAGAAGACAAGTTATTAGAAGGTTGATTCGGGAAGAGGAGTGAAGACCGACTCAGCCATCTACGAAACCATTTGGATTGCCGCCAAAAAAGCCAAAAGGCAGGTCCGAAAGTCACAAGTCCCTCAACTCCTGAATGCCGACAGTCAGCCGCTTCCAACATGCAAACGCTGCCAACGCACATTCCGCGCCCCACAGGACACCTTCGGACGCAATACATCAATAACCTGACGACGTTAACTTTTCCTTCCACTCTTGCCTTACCGCAAATCCCGCGAGGATTACCATCTCCGTCACCGAAGATTGCACTGTCGTTGCCCCGCCGCCATCATTCATCGACATCATCCGCCCTGCCTCAGCCTCTAAGTCGACAACAGTGACCAGCCCCGCCAACACCCTGACATCTATCACTCCCCCCACCGACAGGACGGCGTCCGGCGCCCCATCATCTGCTGTCATCACCACCTGTATCTCCACATCCAACTATGTGGACTGGGTTCCAACCTGTCCTTACTGCGATCGCACATTCTCCTCCCACATCGGCCTGGTTGGTCACTTGAGAATCCATCGCACAGAGACTGGCGAATCAGTGTCTGGAGCACCCACACACACTCGACGCATCTGTCTCAACTGCCTTCACTACCCCCGCGCATTCAGACACCACATGGGCCTATTAGGCCATATGCGCACTCACGAAAACCTGCAGTAGATAACCGCCGGTCATAGCATACCAATGGCACCTTTGCTCACCAACATCTGAGCCACACATCAACTCCACTCACTGCCACACAACGCAAACACTTTACTGACACGTCTCACTTAGGGGGAGGGAAGTGTGCTTCTCGGCTCCTTCACCATGTGGTTCCTCTGCTGCATGAGTGATTCGAGCTTGATACTATTACGTGCGCCGAGTGCCGTGGCTTGGAAGGTCGCAGACTGACGCCTCAACTTTGCCCTGGCTGTCAGCTCCGTTGTGTGTGTGTGTGTGTGTGTGTGTGTGT